>JAUMHN010397661.1:0-12184 GCA_032360265.1 Heliamphora ciliata
CCTTACACCCATATCTACTGACGTTGATAAGTCCACAGAAGTAGTATCAACCTCAGGCACCTCTGTCACAATTGTAGGAATCTCCCTTGTCTTGCTCAACCCATCAACACAAGGCGCTAAAACATCCTCCCGACCCTTCGCAACCTGAACCCATACGCGCTGGTGCTCCTTAGGAGCATTACATTGGCCAGAAGGAGGGATTTTCCCCTTAGTAGACACAAATTCAACAGGATTGGTAGAGGAGAGAGAATTTTTAGGATTACATATATGGCCAAACATTTTAGAAGCTGTGCATTTGGGAGGGAGCCACTAATACTCCACCTGGACTGTTACCACGCCGCCATTAATCTTCACTGCCACCTCATTCGGGAGTTCATCTCCTGCAGAAATTTCAATACACACCCTTACATAGTCTAACATTTTCTCAGTTGCCATGGCGTGATCAACATGTATAGATTTGGCAATGATACTAGCAATCTTGTGGAGACTTGAAGCAGTCCAACATTCCAATGGGAGTTTATGAAGTTTAACCCACGCTGGAATTGAGGAGGGGTAAGCTATAAAGGGGACCAACATTCTCCTCCATTCAGATAGAACCAAATAGTGCTTGGAGAAGAAATATGGACCTCTTTCCAAGATTTTTAGCTTAGTGGTTTCATCTTTGAACTCAAAGAAAAACCACGAACCTATTTGTTTAATCAATACTGGAGCATGCTCCTTCCACACTGCCCTTGCTGTGGCACTGAGGAGATTATATGGCATTTTTCCATCTAGAAAATTCCCAATAAGACTATGGTTCCAGGGATTAATGTCAACATCAGACTCATCCAGTTCCACAATAGCTTCATTATTACGTTGCATATCACGAAAATGCTCAAGTTTCATGACTTTAGAGGGCGCCTGAGCCTTGAAAAAGGAGGACCAGTCTTTTGGTTTATATGGATTAGGATAAGGAGCTCGAACACTCCTATGTGAGCCCATAATGTGCTCTCTGGAATCAGGTGCAGAGGGGTCAGTGATATCCCCAACTCTTGCCATATCAAGGGTTTTTACGGCATAGAAGTGCGGAGACGCTGTGACCACTTCTTAATTGGAACCAGGTGCAGAGAAGTTAGAGGCCTCATCCACATCAGAACCTAAATTACAATTTGAAAGAACATCTCGAATCTGGGGTAATTGGGATTTAGGTTTATTTTCACCGTCCATGTGGCTCTTACTCGGAGGGCTCAAAATGGAATGGGCAGAGCTTTGTGAGAAATTGTATGATGCTTGAGGGGCCTTGAGAAAAGGGTAATCGAGTGAGGAAACAAAAGGTTTCAGACTCAAATCTAGGGGATTGGAGGGAGGAAATGTAGCAGGAACAGGGGATAAATTACCTGGGACCTGGTTCAGGTTAGGCGGACCTAGAACAGGGCGAAGAGTAGGAGAATGATTGAAGTAAAGTTCGATTTTAGCTATCTGCTTCAAATGAAATTTATTGGAGTCGATTGCAAGAGACAAAGCACTGGTTGCCATGGTTGTTGCAGGTGAATCCCCCGCCGCCATGGTTGTTGCAGGTGAGTCCTCCATTTCTAGGGTAACACCAGAGAACGCTGAGGATGAGGGGGGGGGGGGTGGGGGAGGTGAGGGTTGCTGGAGTTTTGGGTGAACAAAGGATGTAGGCATCGGCCACGGCAAGGTCGCCTGAGGTAGGGGTGCGTGGAGACTGCTGCATCCTGTTGGTCGACGGCGGCAGGTGCATCGCACCTAGCGTCGCACCAGGCGTCGCACACACATAAGGGAATGCTCTCATCAATTGCCCGATATTCGTAAACTCAATGTTATTCCTTTAGTCCCAAACATTCGAAATTGCTAAGATCCTGTACCACCATTCATCTTCCCCTAACTTCAAAATTACATCCGACTGAAGCAAGTTTGTGAACTCTTGAAATCCTAACTTGGGGAGTCGACTTGGATGCTTGAATTAAAGTATGATAAGCCGACGTAACTTCAAGATAAATATCTATTTTGGCTACCCGTTGCTTAAACGTATCTTTTGTCAAGGTCTGATGTTGCACATATTTAGTCCCAAGAACCTCCCCTTTTGTAATATTCATTAATTGTTGATCTCTTATCTCTAATGCATCTAAGCTTCAATCGACCTCTCAACCTGGGTTTACGGTGATCGCTTTAGCTATGACCCATTGCCTTAATTTGACCTATCTTTGAACCATTTAGGAGTCCACCCCAAGTTGTTCTAACCCCAGCTGAATCTCGTACTTATATCATTCGAAATTCTCAGCTAAATGCTTACCCATTCACCACCGAATGATCACTTTCCTTAAAACTATCCTTATTGAACCCCGCGCATGTTTTGTCTATTGACCTTCAAAACCTTGCCCCGTAGGTCTGTGAGTAACAATGATCGTCAGGATATTACGTCATTAGGTTCTATCATTTTCACAGCAAAACTAGGACAATGCATGGAAAACTCATAATACCTCTTCGAACTGTGGGGTAACCCTTCCACAACATTACGACTTAAAATACTTGTCAAACGTCGTGTTTAACCAAGTTTTGAAGATCAAGATTTTCAACTGCAAAAATGGTTAAGGGTTTATTTAACTAACTATATCTTTCAAAGGACCCGACAGGTAGAACTATGCCATCAGTAACCTACAGTTAGGAGCAACAGCTTCACACCAATGGACTCACGACACCACCATGTGACAGAATTCAAACTTCTCCAGACTAGTTCATAGTGGACCCACATATCCAATAAATCGGGAAGCAAAAGATTCATACCGACAGTAGGGAAGTGGAAAACAAGCGACAACCTTGAGCTTGAGATACCCTTAGTATGCAAATAAAGAAAGAGTATTTGTATGCATTAATACTCACGTTGGATTTTCCCACCAAAATGTTAGGATCGGAATCCTGCCATCCCTACCTTTAATGAAGAATTTTGACGATAACCATAAGTATCAGGAGCCTGATGGAGAACTAACCATCAAACTACAATGGGTCACATGACTTGATATTTGTCTCAATCATACCTTTATCACCTTCATTTTACCCTAGAGTGATCAACCACCAGAGAAAAATGATCTAGTCATTGGAAGAGACGTTCAGACCCTACGTACCAACACGTGAAGGACAAACGGTGAAAGCTAAGAAAAATGGTACAACACTTGGAAATACTGGAATAGGAACGAAAGCGTATAACTACGGACTTCGTCATTAGGATCGTCAAGATCGCATCAGGAGCACAACAACATTCGAGTTACAATGGGTTGCCTCACTAAGATCGCTCACTTTCTATTGGTTAAACCTCACGACACATCGGTAGCTACAAGTAAAAAGTGCATCTGTGAGATTTGCACCAACATAAGTTCTCTACCATACTCAACCGAGACCCGCATTTTGCCTGGGCAATTCGGTCTCATGAATCTAAACCATCAGAAGCATGTTAAGAGTATGCATAAGGAAAATTGAAGAAAACTCTTATCTTCAGTCAAAATCTTCTTATAACAATAGCTCCTAAGCCAGCTTTTGCAATCGTGTGAGGTTTTGTGTGTGAATAATATTGCGTGTTGTCAATGTACGGAATGGAAATCGAAGGGACTGATTGGAAGGAATAGATCTTTGCTAACCAACAAAGCGACACTAGAGTCTAAAACATGAAATCATGTAGAGTCCAGGATAGTAGCTATGTTTTAACAGTTTTGTAATTCCGTGCAACTTACAGTAAGAACGACATGATCTCTTTAGATAAAACCATTCATGGCAATAAACGTGTTGAGTGCTATGCCTTCACTTCGTATGTAGAACCAATCTTATCGGACAGTTCGATGACCTCTTTTTTCTTTTCTCTTTCCTAAATATGGCGAGACAAAAACAGAACCATGGATGTTCAGTAGAAGTTGGTGTAGCTAGAGAGGAAGTGGACATCCCGAGCCTGGCACGAATTTGGCAAGATTTAGCAGCCATTTTGGACTGATCGCAGGGGAAGGCACCCCATGAAGGATCATGGTACTTATCGAACCTAAGGGTATAGAATATCTCAGCACCTGAAAAGAAGAACTTTTCCCGAACAACAGAAGTTTGGATCATGGCCACAAAGCAACAACAAATAACGGTAAGAGCTTGTTATAAGTGTAACCAGACAGGGCATAAGATGACGCATTGCCCGTTAAAAAGTGGAGTAGATAATCAAGGAAGACCACTACGGAACAACAAGAAGTTTACGCGCCCAGAACCTTACTCTCAAAATGTCAGAATGGGACAACCAGGAAAAAGGGTACCAAAATTAGTAATCTGTTATCAATGATGGAAGCTCGGACATAAAAGGAATGAATGCTCACTGCAAAAAGGATTAAACTACAACAGCCGTCAGCAAGGGCAGGGCTATAAGGATCAAACAAATTTTTTACAGCAAGAAACGAGTGGTTTGAAAAGGTGGTGCAACCTGACCAACCAGCGAGCGATGAGTGGAGTGTTCGCCCTTCATAAGAGATAAAGAAGTATGTGTTGATGATCAGAGGTACGCCGTGTTCACAAGCTCTAAGTTATACGTTAGTTAAAATTGTTGCATCATCCCAAGAAAAGGATATGCTTGAAAGACAAAGGCTTTTAGGTTAGCACTAGTCAAACAACTCTCGCGCCACGGATATACGATGTGATCTTTGAAAATTGTGTAGTTATTAGTCTAGGATGTTTGCAAGACAAAACAACAATTACTCAAAGTGATAAATGTATAAGCCCAACCTTATCCACATCCTCAATAAAGAATAACTCAAGTAAACAAGGACACAACTTTGAAGAAAAGAGATGCAAGTAACCAACCACAACCTTTCACACGAAATTTCGAGGACGAAATTTATTTTAAGGGGGTACATTGTAACAACCCGATTTGGACCCTAGTAGTAACCACCTGGCTAGTAATGACTTGTGCAGTGATTTAACCCGAACTCTAGTATTAGCGACAGTTAATTGACAAGATCTTAGATCGCTAGAAAAATGAAAACCCTAACTCACCCCGAAATCCTAATTTGGCCAAGAAACCCTAAAAAGATCAAATACTCATAGGTAAAACCTTAATACTTACAGAAGTCTCGTGACAGCCTAAATTAAGTAAATAACATGAAATATAAAGTTAAAAAAAAAAATTCTTATAATTAGGATAAAATGACCATTTTGCCCATAATACAGTAAAAAGTCTTAAAACCCCATGTTTTGACATATGGACACCCAAAATTAGGTATTTAGATACAATTAAATAAAAAAAGATAAAATAACAATAAAATGACTAAAATACCCTTGCATGGCCAGCCACCTTGGGATTTGTGCATAAAAAAGTTACTTTTTGCCTTTTTAAGCTCAAAAATGAGAAAAGTTGTATAAATTAAGCATTATTATGACCCAAGACTTTTTATACAAGTAATATACATAATAATATAATAATATTATGTCAACAAAAGAAAACAAATCATTATTTAAAATTTCTACACAATAAATAAGTCAAAAAGTCAAATTTTGTCAAATTAGCTTAAAAGCTTACACCTATTTAATTAATTGCTATAAAAATTATAATAATTTATGGTAATACTAAATTAATCATAAACACACTAAAATAATAAGTTTTAGTAGGATAAGACACCTAAAAGTTACATAAAATTAATATTTTAAGGGTTTTCTTGCACAATTTGGTACCTAAACCTAGATTAAACCGCAAAATTAATACAAAATCAGATTTTTGTTCTCAAAACCTGTCCGAGCCGAATACCCTAGCCACCATATCAGATTTTTTAAGTCTCAAAAGACTAGCTATCCCATGCAACCAATAAGAAAATTGAAAAATAAAAAAATAGCTTATATTGTGAGACCCTGACTCGTCTTCTTTTTCAGCATTTTTTGATGCGCGTTTCGTGTTTTTGTTATAGCATGTTTTTATGTGTTTTGATATATGATCGGGCTTAGATATGCATGTGAGGTAAGTTCCCAGGGCCATGGGGTGTTGCAGCGTGAATTTTGAAAAATTTCAAAAAAAAAAAAATGGAGGCCTATAAATATTTGGAGTTAGATATTTTCAAAACTTCTCCGCTAAGTTTTCTTTTTTCTCTCTGCCTTCTCTCTAACTTCTCGGGGGCCCGAGGCTCGATTTTCAATGATCCAACAGTGGATCCTTGCTACTGGCACGGTAAGATACGCGTTCATTTAGACAGAATTTTATTCCGGTGAAACTCAATTTTGCACGTGGATCGAGACGTCGAGTTTTTAACTCACTGAGGTAGGATCCTAGACTCTCATGTCGTATAAGGGTGCTACGTGTAATCGTGTGTGTTTTTACTGGTTAAAAATGCATAAAAAATCAATTTAAAGATCGGGTTTTGGTTAAAAACTATTTTTGTGTTGTTTTCGGTTGGGTGAACTGGATTTTGAGGCTTTTCGTTCGGTGGTTCTTGATGTATTGGGTTCGTGTATGTCTGTGGGTGTTAAAATATGTGGGTTGGTAAGTTTATTGTGTTTAGAAGCATCATAGTGGGTGTTTGAGAGTTTTGGGGGTTTGGAACTCGAATAGGGACGTTTTGGAGCGTCAGTGTACGCTGAAGGGCGCTCAAGCGGCTAGCGGGCGCTTAGCGAGCGCTGCTCTCTGGTTGGTGAGGCGCTGAAGCGCTTTGCGAGCGCTCAGTGAGCGCTGGGGCCGCAGGGCCATTTTTGGGCCTTTTTCTTTTGATAATATCTCCCTTATTCGAACTCATAATTGGGTTATTTTTGTGTTCAAAATGAAGCCCCGTAAGTCTTCTTTCCAATGAAACCTCTCTCACCTTAAAATTATTTTTGTAGAAAAAGTTATGACCAAAAGAGTGAACGTATGTCAAGATTTATAAACCATTTTTCATCTATTTTTGGCCGAATGTTTGGGAAAAAGGTTATTTTTCATCCTTGTTGGCCCTTTTGACCAAGTTTCTTGTTTCTTGGGGTGTTGTGGGCTTGTGTTGGGCATGTGTGGGCATCGTGGGTTTGCGTTAGACGTGAGTGGGTGTGTTGGCCGTGTTAAGCGTGTGTTGGTCTGGGTTATGATGTGTTGGTGGTTGGATCCTTGGTTTCCAATTAGTGTTCAATGGTATTCAGTTGATTGATTATGGGATTAGTCGACTGAAATACTATTGGATTCTTTTGGGGTTCTGTTGGTTGTGTTGTGGCTTCGGGGGTTGTGTCGTGGCCTCGGGTGTTTGTTAGGTGCTGTCCTCGGGTTGACATGCATGGTTAGATGTGGGTTTTTGGTGCATGGTTGTGCTTGTGGCAGTCTTGTGCATCATTGCGTGCGGGGGTTGGGTTTTTCACCCAGCGTTAACCGCTCAAGCGGTGGTTGTGCACTTGAGCGGGCTGGTGGCCGAGAGTTGGGTCGGTAGGTGACCGCTCGAGCGGTTGTTGTGCGCTCGAGCGGGATTGTGGCAGTGTGCTATGTCGGTAGGGGATCGCTCGAGCGGTAGTTGAGCGCTCAAGCGCTTGAGTTTGGTGTTGGCCTTTGAGTTGGGCGTGTTTCTGTGGGTTGACGGTTGTCCTTGTGAGCATATGTTGAGTTATTTAGCGGGTGACGTCATGATGTGAAGTTATATATGGCTATGTGCGTTTATAACTGGTTATGTGCATTTATAATTGTTTATTTATGTACGGATTATGTAAGTGGATTACATGGGTTTGATATCGTTACGTGTAACGCGATTTATGCTTTAAAACTCAAGAGTTTTATAGGCAGGGTTATGTGGAATATGAGGAATGGATGCATGTGATGCATGTTGCATGAGTTGCAGATGATGTGTGAGTTGCGTGTGTAATATGTGATGTGATTTGTGTAATGTAATGATAGTACGTGATTTTATGCATTAATTCCTGGATTAGGTTTGCATATGTGAACAGAATGGGTTAGACAAATTTGTGACTCAGTAGATATCAGCCGTGGCTCTAACAATGCATGGGTGCATGTGTGTGTGTGTGTGTGCGCGCTCTGTCGGCTGAAACGAGGTCCTGACGAGGCACTTGTGTGTATGCGCTCTGTCGGCTGAAATGAGGTCCTGGCGAGGCATTTGTGTGAATGTCTGAAGGATGAAAATGTGATCCTAAAGACGTGTGTGTGATTGTCTGAAGGATGGAAATGTGATCCTGAGGACGTGTTTATGAGTGCCTGAAGGATGGAAATGTGATCCTAAAGGTACGCTTGGGTGTGAATCCGAAGGATGAAAATGTGATCCTGACGATACAGTTGTGACATGGATTGCATATTGGGACGGATAGACCAATTTTATTAAAATTGTATTAACGGCCTGCAGGAGTCGTAATATTGGAATCATTTTCAAGGCTCTGATGAGTAAAAAAAATAGTTTTTATCCTCGCTTTCCCATTGCTTGTGAAAATTTGTTTTTAATGGCTCTTGTGAGTCGTGATCTAAAACCGTTTTCAAACTGTTTTCAAGGCTTGAAAGAGTCTCTAAACCTGCACTTCAATTTTCTAGCATGTTTTGTTTATATTGCATGCTTGTCTAGTTTCTGCTGAGGTTTGGCTCACAGTGTGGGATTCTAAAATATTTTTCATGTATCGGTCACGCAGGTTGATCCGGAGTTGCTAGGGAGGTGGAAGAGCTGTAGTCTTCTCTTTTTGTTCTTTTTGTATCATGTATATTTACATGTTTTCCTGGTGTTGGAACCGTGTAGTATAAGCTTTTTGGCGTTGGAGCCTTATGTAATGTAAGCCGTTTGGCGATTATATACAATACATATATGGTTTAATTTGAGAGTGTATTCTCAGGTTTGGCGTTATTTTTGGTTGTTGTGGGTATTCACGTAACTCGGGATTTGGGGCGTGACATATATTTTCATAATTACTTCCATTATCTTTTTCCTTATAAAACATGACCTAAGCCCCCCATTTTCTTCTTCATATTTCGGCAATAAGGAGAGAGAGAGAGAGATCAGAATTTTGAGTGTTCTTAAGGTTTTTCAAAGGTTGGGACAAGAAGGAAGGAAGAAATAGGAAGGAAAGAAGAAGGAGCCTAGAAGGGAGTAAGGAGACCACATTAAAGCCAAGTCCTAGCCATCCTCCATTTTTAGATCTCCAAACAAGTAAGTAAATTCCTTAAACCCTTTGCCATTCTCATATAAATTATCCCTCAATTCATCTCAATAAACATCCCTAAGAATAAGAACCAAGATCTCACTCAAAAAGGCGTCGTGTGGATAGATTAGGGCATGTTTATGAGTAATCTAGTGTTGGATGTGCTTGCATGTAATTTTTTTTTGAGTTTAATCGCTTGAATAAGCTCTGGAACTTTGATATGTATGAATACATTACATGCATACAAAGAAAATATATTAAATCTAAACATGTCTTAAGCCAAGACACGAAAACCCTAAATGGCTTAATTTTCTGTGTAATCCTATTTTTTTCCATGAACTTTAAACTACCATAACTAATTGTATAAAAATGATCTAAGTGTTATTTTTATGTCCAGACCTATCTTGTTAAGTTCTCTTTCATGCAAAATTATTTTGAAGTGATTTCGTTGGGTAGAACTCTAGAAACACCCATTTTACTAAAGAGTGTCAGATTTTGACCACTCTATATTGCAGACATAAAAACCCTATGTTAGAGTGAGAACCGAGCTTAGGTCAAAATATAAAACTTGAAGATAACATGTTTCTCTTACTTTCCACCAACAATGAGCTGAAAATACATAGTTTTGATAGGTCACAACCCTCCCCAAAGTTACTATTGTGAATTAGTGACTGACAGAGCTCTCTGTCACATGTTTTTGTAAGATCACAAACCTATGTTTTTAATGCCTAAATCCAAACATAGTTTTTATGAGAAATGTAGCTAATATATTAAACTAAATACTGACCAAAAAATAACCCAAAATATCCACGGATGGCTCTCCAAAGGTCTTGTACAGTTTCTGTTGAAAACCGATTCTGCTAAACCTTTTTATGCTGACTGAACCCACTTTATAAAATGGCCAAAATCATCAACTTGTTCCAAACAACTAGTCTTAGTACAAAATATGAAACTTGTAGGGGACACCTTAAACCAATTCTTACCGAAAAATCAGACCCCATAGCCCTTGATTTGATGTCCCAAAACCAAGGCCAACAGAGGCCCAAATTCTATACATTTCTCTGTAAAGTGCTAAATGGTTTTCTCTTAATTGAAATAAATGACCCATTTGCCCCAGGATCTGGCCTTTGTGTTAAACATGAAAGTTATAAGAAATATTTTTTTCTAATCGGTATCTAAAAATAAAAAATTAACTCCATTTCTAGGTGCCCCAAAACATTGTTGTAATTTTAAATTTGACACTTACACATTTACCTAAATTTGGCTAAGTGTATAAGTGGCATGTCACATTATGGGACTTGAAGATACGGACTTTAAATGTATTATGTGAGTGATTGGTGTATGAAATTAACAATTTAATGAATAGAAACCATGCCGATAGGTTGAATCCATGTCACATAAATTATAGCTTGTGCTTCATATACTTGTATTCTATGCTTTAATGAGTTTTACCTTGTGCTATACAATGTTTAGATGCTATGTTATGATTAGTTGTACACGAGAAGCATATTGCACACCATGAGCATTACTACACTTGCATCTTGGTTTATCGGAGTTCCTTTTATACCTATCATTGTGGGTTGGGTTATGTGAAAATCATTCTTTTTGTGGTTTTGAACCTAGGGTGTCCTTGGTTGCCAATTTTAAAAATGAATTGGGAGATTACTTATTATGAAAGGGGTTAAGCACCATGGGTTCATCACTAGCTTTTTTCATTAGCCTTTTGGTTGATGCCAAATGAGCATCCCGGTCTTTAATGTGGGATGGTTGGCCCGCCCCCACGCCATTGCTATTGAGTAAAATGGCTGAGGCATGAAGTCAAGGTGAGCATTTACCTTTCGCAACGAGGCGATGATAGGTTTGGTGATCAAATTCCCATAAAGTCTACTCTATAATTCCCGGCGTGAAATTCATGTTATGGTTCTGGATGTATGTCAGGTTAGGCATTTACATCGCATTCACTTGCATAATTATTTTTTTTATATATATGCTCACCCTACATAAAATGTCAAACTTATCTGTCTCCTTGACCTTAAATTGTATTGGGTGTTATACGATATGCATTGTAGAATATTTTGTTGTGAGTTTGATAGAAGGTTTAGGGAATTTGCTTTTAGGCTTTAGCTCATGGCATTCGTGCCACAGGTGAAGAAAGCAAACTTTTTAAGGAGGATGCACCGGTAGAAGAAGAAGGTTTCGAGGAACAGGGTGAGTAGCAGGAGCCAGCTAATCCTGATAACGCCATTTGAAGAATTTAAATTTTCTCCCTTTTTATTTTTTTAATCAGTTTCTACGGGTATATTGTAATCTTTGTTAAATTTTCTGGATGACTGTAATCGCTATGTATTTTGAACAAGTTCTTAACCTTTAATGATGTAGTACTTATCATATGTAACTATGAATGCATGGCTAGAGTATTTCCCTTAATTATAATTATGTATGTCTCGATGTGCCCGAAAGACGGGGCATCACATATTTAACTTTATAAATTGTGTTTGCTTATTGTGCGGTGGATTAGGGATAGTAGCTTAGTGGGCTTTACTTCTATTTTTTTTTGGGTGTAGAGTGATACACTTTGAGTGGAGTGTGTGAGGCCTCTTTCTTATCTTTGTTTCACTTTCCCTGCTCCTCAGGTCAAGAGTTGCTACAAACCCCAGGAGGAAGAAGCCTCGGCATTGAGGGTCCCTCACTTTCTACCTCTTCTAGACATGGTAAGTCTTTGGATGATTGTACATATGTTGGTAGTTATTCCTAGCTATGAGGGGTGTTCATAGCCTTTTGTTTATTTCCTTTGCATCCGGTTTATAGCGGCCATAACTTGGAATTTTGTAGCCTCGGCAGGGAGTGAAAGGGTCTAGGGGCTTCTGGCTAGGTAAACTGGATTTCATCTTCTTGCTCCATAGCTATGAGGGATGTTAATAGCTTTTGATATATATTTTTAGGTAATTAGCTTTTGATATTTTGCTTTTGTTTATATCGTGATCTGGTTGTATATAGATCATATAGGGGATGGCTGCTACTCCTATATGCTTTAACATGGTTTGTTGTGGAATTTGCTTTCATTTTGATGTAAATTTACATTTATAACCTT
>JAUMHN010397669.1:0-16376 GCA_032360265.1 Heliamphora ciliata
AACGAGGCGCGATGATGGCTTTGGTGATCAAGTCCCATTAAGTCTACTCTGGTGATTCCCGGCGTGGAATTCCTGTTTCTTATCTAGGTGCATTTTGGGTTGGGCATCTGCATTTTATACACGCATGTTTATTGACTTATCTGCTATCATGTTATAAATTTGTCTATCTCCTTGACTATAGACTATACTGAGTGTTATATGGTATGTGTTGCGGTGAATTTTGTGCCGTGAGATTAGTTAGGAGGTTAGAGTGTTTTGCTTCTAGGACTTGACTCATGGCATTGTGCCACAGGTGAGGAGGAGTTCTTGGAGGAGGTCAACACTGAGGGAGAAGAAGAGTTGGAAGAACAAGGTGAATTTCAAGAGTACATGGATCCAGCTAATACATTCTGAGAAGTTGAAACCTTTGCTTTCGTTTTTATATTCAGATTTCTCATGCTTAGTTTAATTGTTGAAAATTCTTGGTGGAACTGTAATACTTATGTACTTTTGGAAGGTTTAGAATTCACTTATGATGTAATAACTAACGTATGTAAATATGAATGAATGGCTAGAATATTCCTTAATTTATATTTATATATGTCTCAACGTGCCCGGAGGACGGGGCGTCACAGTTGGTATCAGAGCTTAGGTTTAGTGAACCTTCGGTCCTTGGGTTATGGGAAATCATGCATTTTGTCGCGTTGGAGCTCTGTAAGAGGCGTTGTATTAATAATTATTATCATCCATACATTATAAGAACTAAATTATTCTACGCCTGAGTCTTATAGCAAGTCGTGTTAGGACGTTACCAGGATCGGAAGCAGCAAGGATCTACATGCGAAGGACGGGTATGACCATCGAGATCAAAGATTGGAAATTCATGCAACGAGTTATTTTATTTTAAGGGGGGTAGATAGGAGTACGCACCAGGGGAAGCTTTAGATACTACCTCGAGAGATACCGTTAAAACCTCGTGACTTCATCCTTATGAATTCTTTCTCGTTTAGCCCAAGCCTTGGTGTCAACATTTTGAAATTCTTTTGTATGTTCTTCCTTCTTATATCATCAGTCCTCAATGGTACCGTCAAGTGTCGTTCGTCGGTAATCTTTATGCACCCACGTCTTGTTGAGAACCCTATTAGAAATTCAACTCTAGAAAATACCCTTGTCCTCAAAGTATTCATGCCTCAATAATGACCAGTATTCGCATATTGATTCTCCTCCGATTCGAGTCATCATACTTGAACTAACTCTTCTCTTGAAGAACTCGATATCAATTCTTTTTTAAGTACCTGTTCTAAACATTCGACATTGATAAAATCTTTTTCCATCATTCATTTCTCTCGACTCTGAAACCACAGTTTGTTGCAGTGATTTTGCGATTTCTTTGTACACTCTTGAAATCCCAACCTGGGAAGTCGACTTGAATGCTTGAATTGAAGTACGTTAGGCCAACGTAACTTCAGGGCAAAGTATCTAGCTAGGCTGCCCCTTTTGATATCTCCTTTATCATAATCTGATTGTACTAGATTAGTTCTGAGGACACTTGTTTAAAGTATTGTTCATTGTCCTCTTCTTGTTTCTCCTACAATTGAACCCCAAATGACTTCTCAATTTGTGTCAATGGTAATTGCCTTAACCGTGACCATTTAACCTCATCCAACCTATCTTTGAACCACCTTGGTTCTACCCTAAGATGTTCTAACCCCGCGTAAACTTTGATTGTCGACCTTCAAAATCCTGTCCCATTGATCTATGAGTAACAACGACCGTCAGGATATTACGTCATTAGGCCTTAGCGCTTTCATGAGAAACTGAGACGATGTACGAAAATCTCTTAACACCTCTTCAAGCGTAAAGAAAATTTCTTCATGATGTCACGGCT
Organism: Heliamphora ciliata; assembly: GCA_032360265.1. NCBI lineage: Eukaryota > Viridiplantae > Streptophyta > Magnoliopsida > Ericales > Sarraceniaceae > Heliamphora > Heliamphora ciliata. Next base: position 1,868 of record JAUMHN010397669.1, read on the forward strand.
TAGAATATCCATCAACGTCTGGGTTTAATAAAGTTTTGAAGATCGAGGCTCCCATTTGCAAGAATGGTTAAGTAAGGGCTTATTCAACTAACTATATCCTTTTAAAGGTCCCGACAAATAAGAACTAGGCCGTCAGCAATCGAAAGTTAGAAACGACAGCTTCACATCAAAGGATTTGCGACACCACGATATAATACAATTCAACCTTCTCCAAACTAGTTTTTAGCCGACCTACCCATTCGATAAATCGAGAAGTAACAGATTCATACCGGTAGTAAGGAAGTGAAAAATGAGAAATAGCCTCGAACTCACGTTAACTTTAGTACGCTAGTAAAAGAAGTACGTTTATATACATCGATGTTCACACAGACCTTGCCACTGAAGTGTTAGAGTCTGGATTATTGCCATCACTATCAAAGAACGAAGAATCTTGATCACAACAATGAACGTGTGGAGCCTGATGAAGAGTTAACCATTAAGTCACAGTGGAATCACATGACAAGGTAATTACCACAACCATATCTTTTATCATGTTCGTTTTACCTAGAATGACCAACCGCCTGAGAAAATGATCCAATTATTGGAAGAGACATTCAAACCTAACGTTCTAAGCATGTCAAGAACATACGGTAGAAGCCAAGAGGAACGGAGCAACCCTTGGAAGGACTAGAGAGAAAATGGAAGCATATGATTACAGATTTCATCATCAGGATTATCAAGATCACCTCAAAGACCGATAACTCTTTCGTTAAACAATTCTAGGATTTAGGTGTCAAGGAGTTTGTGGAAACAACGAGTCCCATTGATGCTGAAGATTATTTGAAGGGTGGAGTGCGCATTTTGGACAGACCAAGTTATTCACATGGCAACTTTTAAAGTATCAGTTTGTATTCGTTTGGCATATATACTGTGTAGCTCTCATGGAGTGGTATTCGGTTATCGTTATGGTATCGATGTGAGTTGCAAGAAAGTTACTTTTGAAATCCTTTTGTGATGTGACCCGTTAGAGCCAGTTTGTTTAGATTGGTGGATAGATGTTGCTGGTATAGAGAAGGAATTTTCTTATGGGAGTGTATGAACTCTATGTATGAGAAGTTGAAGAGTGATATAATTTTATTGTTTTTGGTGAAGTTGTATAGCAGTTTAATGTGAGTACGTGGGAAGAATAAGTGTTTGGATGAGAAGAGTGGAAGCGTAAGTGAGATTATACAAATTTATAGGTATGGTTTTTGTAATTGGCCTTGAGTTAATTGAGTGTCTTGGTAGAATGTGGGTAAGATGAAATAATTAAAGTGCGAAAATGGTTCTTGGTTCGATTGCGTGGTAGAAAATGTGTGAAGGGATTGAGTGATGATGATAAGAGACTTTATAATCAAGAGTTAATACTGTTCAGTTAAAGGATTGTAGGGTGGATGGTACATACGTGAAGGAAATATGTGACGAGGTTGTGATTGGATTCATATGGGTAAGCATATACCTGGGGAGCATTTAGTCTATGTGGTATGTTTAACCCTAGTGGCTTATTAGGTTCAAGTGGCGGTATTAACTTAATGGTCGTAAGGCTAGAGTAGTCCAACACAAAGTGGTGATGTGATTCTGAGTTAGTAGTCATTAGTCGATCGGAAAGTAGTCTTCGATGTACGTTTGAATATGGAAATGAGCTGGTTTTCGATAGAGTGACAGTCTTTCCAAACAGAAATAGAGAATGTTTGAAATCAGTTTCGGTGGGGGGCTAGTTTAGAGACACATATGATCGCTTGTGGAAGTCGTACTCAATGTAAGTTGTGTTTTGAAGCCAATATATTCTCAAGGATAGACAGGGGTCGTGTTACCATAAATTAAAAGTGCGGGAGTCAAATATACCCAAGACTGCCTTTAGGACTCGTTACGAGCATTATGAAATTGTGGTGATGCTTTTCGGGTTAATAAATTTACCTGTTGTGTTTATGGACCTGATGGATCGAGTATTCAGAAGCTTTCTATACCAATTTGTAATTGTGTTGATAAACGATATTCGGTTATATTCTCGGAGTAAAGAGGAACACAGGAAACATTTGAAAATTCTTTGTAGATCATAAGAAAGCACAAGTTGTATACAAAATTTGGTAAGTGTGAGTTTTAGTTGGACCGAGTGATGTTCTTAGGTCCTATTATATATGGAGAAAAATTTCAAGTGGACCCAATAGAAGTAGAAGCAGTAGTTAATGGGAAGAGGTTAACTAACGTGACAGAGATACAAACTTTTTGGGGCTAGCTGGTTATGTGTTACGATACTTGAAGATTATGTAATAATTAGTTTAAAGTGTTAAGTAGGACAAGAATAACTCAAGTAATCAAAGACACAATCTTGAAAAATGAGAAGGCACAATATTAGTAAATCATCCTTAACACGTTGAAGTACGGGGCAAAATTTCGGGGACGAAATTTGTTTAAGGGGGGTAGTTTGTAACGACCTAGTACAGACCTTAGTTGTAACAACCCTACTGATAATGACCCATGTAATGACCCTGCTCAGACCCTAGTGTTAATGAAGGATAGTCCACGAGATCATAGAACACAAAAGAAGTTCAAAACCTTAACTCGAATCGAAAATTCTAAGTTCGGCCTGAAAACCCCAAAAAGGTTCAAAACTCAGGCAACAAAACCTTAACACCCGGAGAGTCTCCTAACATTCTAAATTAAGTATATATATCATGAAATAATGAATTAAAAATTAAAAATTCTCATAAATAGGATAAAATGATCGTTTTGCCCCTAGTATAGCAAAAAGTCTTAAAAATCTAAATTTTGACATATGGATACCCTAAATAAAAACTGTAAGTACAATTCAATGGTAAAAGATAAAATAACATCAAAAATGCCAAAAATTCCCCTTAGTGGCCGACCACCTTGGGGGATGTGCGAAAAAGTGACTTTTTTTTGCTTCTTTTTAGCTTTAAATGATGAGAAATGTATTAAATGAAGCATTATGATAATTCCAAACTTGTTGAACAAGTAATATACCTAATAATATAGTGTTATAAGTTAAAAAAGTAAACAAATTACTATTGAAGATCATACATAGCAAAATAAGTCAAAAAGTCATATATTGCCAAAACAACTTAATTTGACTTAAAAGACTACATCTATTTAATCAATTGTTATGGAAACTATGATAATATATGAAAATACTATATTTCTCTTAAACATATTGAAATAATAACTCTCAGTAGGAAAAGACACCAAAAAGATACATCAAATTAACTTTTAATGCATTTTCTTGCACAATAGGGGCACGAAAATCGAGACAAACCCCTTGATTGATGGGGGATCAGATTTTTGTCCCCCAATCAGCCCCTAGCTACTTTTAGCTTCACAAAATCTGAATTCTAGCCTCCAAGAATCAAATCAATTTAAATCAAACTCAAAATCACATTTAATTAAGTGAAGAAAAGGAGACCCTTTATGTACTTTTTGTCTCTCCTTGTCCCCTAGCCTTTGCCTATTTAAACTAAGCCCAAACACCTCTTCACCCCTTCAAAATTTCGTGCAAGAGAGTGAGGGACCAGACCTTCAATTGTTCTTGAGGTATTCCATGAGTTTGAAGAAGAAGAAAGAAGAAAAAAGAAGAAACCGAGGAGTTTTCGAAAGCTAAGTCCAAATCAATTCTCCACCATTCTTTGATCTCTCAAAATAAGTAAGTAAAATCTCTAAATCTTGTATCTAATATCCCTCAAAACATTCCCTCAACACACCCCTTAAGCCCCTCAAAAATCAAGAACCGAAATCAAACCGAAAAAGCGTTGTAGTTGGAAACCTAGGGGCTGTTTTGATTATAAATGATATGAGATATTGTTGTATGTTGTTATCTTCGAGTTTGATGATCTCTATGGGTGCTGGAGTTTTGATATTTAAGTTTGAAACACAAGCAGGCAAGGAAATAGAACTAAAACTTGATATGGCATAAGTAGAGGACCTAAACCCTAAGAGGCTTGATTTTCTAAAACTTTGATGTTTCTGCCCTGAAAATTGAATTACCATAACTCAATGTAGAAAATTGTTATAAGTATGAATTTTATTTCCAAAGTTATCTTTTTGTGTTATCGTTTATCCAAAGTTGGTTTCAACTCATTTGTATAACTAGAACTCAAGATATTGCAATTTTTACCAAAGTGTGTAATTTTCTGACCAGTCAACACCACTGATTGGAGACCCTAGTTTAGAATGAGATCCGAACTTTGGTCAAAACATAAAAATTTTAGATAACATGTATATCCATCTACCCACCTAACAAGAGAACAAAATATTGAGTTTTGATAGGTCAAAACCCCATTTAAATCTCTGTTGAATTTCAGCCTCTGAGGAACATTCTGTCACATATTTTTATATAGCCCAAAACACCTATTTTTAGTGACCTATTCCAAACATGTTCTACATGAACTTTGTAGCTGACATATTGATGTATTTTCTGTCCAAAAATCAGACCTTAAAGCCTCAGGATGAAACCCCGAAACCTTTTTAAATCCTTTGTCCAAAACCAGCTCTGCTGAGTTTTGGTGGCTGACAGAACCTACTTTTTAAAATGGTCAAAAAATCTAACTTGTTTCAAACAACTACCCTTAAGTCGAAACATGAAACTCGTAGAGGAGTTGTTAAAGTAGAACATACAAAAAAATGGGCTCATTTGGACTTACTTCATTTGATGCCCCAAAACTGAGAGAAACAGAAACATAATTTTGGATAAAATCTGGGGTAAGTGCTGAACCGTTTTTCCTTAGGGTGAAATGTTCAACCATTTGCCTTAGGATTTGACCTTGGTGTTAAACATGAGAATTGTAGAAAATATTTTTATCTAAATGGTGTTTAAAAATTATAGCTTAATTCTAAGTCTAGATACCCCAAAACCCTGTCGCCCCTTTTAATTTAATACTTAATTTTTTGCCTTAAAATTTGTTAAGTGTATGTTGAGTACCTATCACCATGAGACCCTAGTCTTTGTAAGATGGTTGATTGAATTTGTCGATTTATATTTTTAAGTGAATGTATGATGATTTAGAACCCATGCGATTATGTTGAATCATATCTTGTGAATTGTAGCTTTTGTCTCACCTATTTGTACTTTATACTTTGCGCGTTATACCATGAATCTTGCCATGCTAGTTAATACCATGCTGTAGATAGTTATATTTGAGATCCATATCATACATTACTGACATTGTCACTTGCATCCTGGCATATTGGAGTCCATCTGTGCAAACCGTTGTTGGGAAGGGCTGTGTTGAGAATATTCTTCTTGGTTCTAAGTCTAAGGCGTCCCTAGTTGTCATTTTCAAAAATATTTTGGTTTTTACACCCTGGGTGCATCCCCGGTGTTGGAAATGATTTTGGCTTGTACACCCTGGGTGCGTTCCCGGTGTTGGAAATAATTTTGGTTTGTACACCCTAGGTGTGTCTCGGTGTTACATAAATGGTTTATAAATATGGTTGGGCACCATGGGTTCGTCGCTAGCATTCTAGTTTCGATAACTTAGACTTTGGGTAATTCAGAGAGAGCCTAATTTGGCGGACCTAATTCCACTGTCGTGGTAATTCGGAAAGAGCTCAATTATGGCAGATCTAAACCCCATTGTTACGATATTTTGAAGGGTAAGTCAGAGAAAGCCCAATTTGACTGTCCTAAATCCCTCATCTTAGTACTTTGTATAATGTGAACGTCTCTTGAATTCTCTTAGACTTTGGGTTGACACCGGCGAAGGCATCACAAGTCTTAAGGTGGGACAAACCGCTTGAGATGAATTCCCCTTGTACACCTTGGGTGCGTCCCCGGTGATACAGATTTGGTTTATACAGTCTGGGTGCGTCCCCGGTATAGAAAATGGTTTATTGGATATTGTTAGCCTGGAGTATGGTGCGGACCCCATGCCGTTTCCATTGAGTAAAATAGCTGTGGCATGAAGCCAGGCGATGTGGTTACTATTCGCAACAAGGCGTGATGATGGCTTTGGTGATCAAGTCCCATTAAGTCTACTCTGGTGATTCCCGACGTGGAATTCCTATTTCTTATCTGGGTGCATTTTGGGTTGGGCATCTGCATTTCATACACGCATGTTTATTGACTTATCTGCTACCATGTTATAAATTTTTCTATCTCTTTGACTATAAACTGTACTGGGTGTTATATGGTATGTGTTGCGGTGAATTTTGTGCCGTGAGATTAGTTAGGAGGTTAGAGTGTTTTGCTTCTAGGTCTTGGCTCATGGCATTCATGCCAAAAGTGAGGAGGAGTTCTTAGAGGAAGTCAACCCCGAGGGAGAAGAAGAGTTGGAAGAACAAGGTGAATTCCAAGAGTACATGGATCCCGCTGATGCATTCTAAGGAGTTCAAACCTTTGCTTTCGTTTTTATATTCAAAATTTTTGTACTTAGTTTAATTGTTGAAAATTATTTGTGGAACTGTAATACTTATGTACTTTTGAAAGGTTTATAATTCACTTATGATGTAATAACTAATATATGTAAATATAAATGAATGGTTAGAATATCCCTTTATTTATATTTATATATGTCTCGACGTGGTCGGAGGACGGGGCATTACAAACCTTTTATTGGAATCCTGCATGCTAAAACGAGTAAAGACGGTATCGATATAAGTAGTTTGTGATAAGCCCAACATCTTTTGTTTCTGATCTTACACAACCTTGATCCCATGGATGTGATTGGATTTCTTCAACTCTTTCATATCGAACTAGCTGGATAACCATACCTTCAACAAAGATAACACCCCCACATCGTTTTTGATGAGCAAGATATCATCCACGTAAAGTACTAGAAATATCACCACGCTTCCATCACGCTTCTTGTACACAAAGGGCTTGTCAGGACTTTGATCAAAATCATAAGATTTAATGGCTTGATCAAATCGAGTGTTCTAAGATCTAGATGCCTGCTTAAGTCCATAAATGGATCTCTTAAACTTGCACAATATGTGCTCTAAGCCCTTTGTTATGAAACCGTCTGGTTATACCATATAGATACACTTGTCATGATTTTCATTACGAAAAGCCGTCTTAACGTCCATTTGCTAAATTTCGTAATCAAAATAAGCCGTAATGGATAAGAGAATCCATCCGGATAGATTTAAGTATGACTACAGGTGAAAAGGTCTCCTCATAATCGATCCCTTCTTTCTGAATAAACCCTTTTGTAACAAGCCTAACTTTGAAGGTTTCCACTTTCTCGTCTGCTCCTCTCTTTCTCTTGTAGATCCACTTGCATCCAATGGATTTTATCCATTTGAGTGGTTCTACAAGTTTTCAAACCTGATTAGAGTACATAAACTCTATCTCTGAATTCATAGCCCTTTGCCATAATTTTTCATGTTTATCTTGGAGTACTTCATTGTAGTTATAGGGTTCAGTATCTAGTTCTTTCAGGATCCTGTCAAAATACTCTACCAAGAACATATATCGATCGGGTTGACGAGCAACCCTCCCACTATGACGAGGCACTATATGCATTTGTTTAGTAACAGTGACACACTATGCTGATTCTGATCCATGTGCACCATTAGTTACATACTCCTCTAGTTGTGAAACCAGCATGTTAATGGTAGCACCCTAATCTGGTACAGGATCTACACATGTCCCGATAATCCTTCCACTATGACAAGATAATAGAATATCAATGAAACTTCCCCGTGGCGCTTCTACCGTACTACTAGTATTTTCTCTCAGCTCTTCTAGAACATTTCTACTATTAGGCTTGTGGTCTATTACATAATCCTCTTCCAAGAATTGGACATTAGCATTGACAATGACCTCCTGATTCTTAGGATTATAAAATAAATCACCCTTCGTTCCCCTGAGATATCCAACAAAGAAACAGACTTTCGTTATCGGTTTCAACTTATCTGTGTTCTCTTTCAGCACGTGTGCTGGACACCCCCAAATCCGAACGTCTTAGACTAGGCTTGCTCCTAGTCTAAAATTTTGTAAGAGTGGAAGGTACTGACTTAGAAGGTATCGGTTTTGAAGGTACCAAGTTCAGAATATAAGCTACTGTCTCTAATGCAAATTTCCAAAATAAATCGAGTAAATCCGAATAACTCATTATAGATCTCACAATCTCCATAAGAGTCATATTCCTTCTTTCTGCTACACCATTCTGCTGTGGAGTGCCAGGTGCAATCAACTGGGATATATTCCCCTTATTTGACAAATAATCCTTAAACTTTCCAAAGAGGTACTCACCACCATGATCAGATCGAAGTGTCTTGATATATTTCCCCAGACGCTTCTCTGCTTCCTCCTTAAATACTTTGAATTTCTCAAAGTATTCAAGCTTACGGTGCATCAAATAAATGTATCGATATCTTGAGTAATCGTCAATAAAAGTGATAAAATACTCAAAACCTCCTCTAGCCCAGATAGTCATAGGTCCACATAAGTCAGAGTAAATCAATTCCAACGGTTTTTTTGCTTTATAGCCTTTAGGCGAAAATTGTTTCCTAGTCATTTTACCTTCCAAGTAGGATTCATAGACTAGAAGTACTTCCACTTCCAATGAACTCAAAGGTCCATTTTTAACCAGTCTATTTACCCTTTTTAGATTAATATGACCTAGGCATAAGTGCCAAAGATACGTTTGGTTCATTGAAGAAAGTTCCTTTCTCTTAAATGGTAAATTAGATGTATTATTCAATTCATTCAGTTGTAGTGTAGGAGAAATTAGAGTAATAACATAAAGATCATTTACCAATGTATTAGAATAGATAAACCGTTTATTATCCCTAATAACCATAAAGTTATTAAAATAAACAAAAAATTCGTCTTTAACCAATCTAAAAATAAAAATTAAATTCTTTCGAATTGAGGGTACATAAAAATAATCTCTCAATATTAAAATCCGATCTCTACTAAAATTGAGAGTGACATCTCCTACTGCAACTGCTACTACCCTTGTATTATTACCCATGTGTAGGTAAATCTTCTCATCACTTAATTGTTGGGTTTCTTAAAACCCATACAATGAATTACAGACGTGATTAGTGGCTCCCGTATCTACACACTAGGTACTGGTAGATAACACCGCTAAACATGTTTTCAAAACTAGTGATCATAAATTAACTTTGTTGTTCTGCTTGCCAAGATAAACTGGATATTGCTTTTTCTCGTGCCGTGACTGGTTGTAGTGAAAACATCTTTCTTTTAATTTTTTCACATCAGTACGTGGCCTACTAACTACCTTAAAAATCGTGCCACTGTATTTCTGAACTTTTTTTTTCTTCTTGCCTTTTGGCTTCGAGGAAGAACTTTTTTCAGAAACAGATACATTTCCTGATTTCCTAAGAACACCCTCAGCAGTTAAAATAATATCTAAATTCATTTTTCAGTCAACATAATTATGACTCGTAAGTTTGTTTTATTTGAGTATAACCGCGAGTTGATTGAAATTTATTTTAATTATGAGAATCACATAATTAAAAATCATTAATTATGATGGGCAAAAATTTTAAATTTTATTTTAAAATCGATTCCCTCTACCATTTAAAAAAAACTCGCTAACAGCCTGGTACACCATGAATAGCATATTTCGATGGGAAGGATGTCTACTATTCGTCATTTCTCCAGAAAAGTCAATTCCTATTAATTTTACTATTTAAGTAACAGACCGTGCCAAATAAAATTAAATAATTGACGTAGTTTCGATCCTATGAATAATAGCAATGCGTGAGATGGAGAGAATACAATTATTTACAGTTAAGTGTATACCATTACTTAATCCTGAATCAATCACTTTGTAATGAACCATTCAGATAGAGAAGTGATTCACACTAATAATTATCTAGAATTATCCGTAAAAGAGGTTCGTACAAGTGATCTCCTAATTAATTTTGTTCGATGAGAAGGAAGCCTCTAATTGCAACATGCAAAATTAATTATATCATCTACGAATTAGTGATGAAGACCGCGAAATTTATCTGTGAATAAATTTTTCCACTTACTTAGTTTTTAAAATATTTTTGAGAGTTATAAAATTAGTTTAATTAAAATAAATTTATAATTTTCAAAAACCAAACGTTGCAAAAGATTCTAGTTTTTAAACCATCTTTACGTGTTTTTATGTGTAACAAATAAAATTCTCAAATTTTATTTATTTAAAAAAATTAAATAAAAATAAAAAAATTTATTTTATTTTTTCGTTACAAAATAAATTAATTTCGAATTAACTAGAATGAATTAAAATAGAATATAATAAATAAATCAAAATAAAAGTATCCACGCATTTAAATAAATAAATAAATACATTAAATTTTGATTTTTATGGTTTATCTAAAACTCTTTAGTCAAAAAATTTCTGTTTAACCAAAAAAATCTGTAATTCTGTTAAAATTGAAATTCTAATTTTTTATTTCTGTAAGAACTTTACAGGCAACCAAAAACCTTATTAGATGCAGCTTCTGCAAGTCACAAACCAGCTAATAAAATTACTATCGCCACCGTTTGGCACACACCGCCGCTGCCCTACCGCGCCTGCACCGCGCGCGCCTTGTTCTACGTTTGTTGCGCCACTTTAGGATTTATTTCTCATGATAATAATCCTGATGACCCGTGGCAGTGGCTTATGGAGAATCCATGGTTCATGATGAACATGGTGATAACAAGATTCAAACACGTGGCTTCCATTGTAATCTTTTCATGTTCATTCAAAGAATTAATTCTCTAGCCATAATAATAATTCCCAACGCATGATAATCCTTGTGAATCCCATTCCAATGAATTCCATGATCACGTGGCTATTATTTTCCATGATCACAGCATCTTCATTGTTTAATTGTTCTTCATGGTTTTAAATTTTTTTGATTACATAAAAAAAATACAAAAACTAAAAATCAAAGAATAATTATTTTTACATTGATTCTATACCTCCGAAGAGTTCACAATCAATCTACTAAGATCAACCTTCATGATTAAAAAAATAATTTAATAGTCATCATTCAAATTATGCAAAATAAATAATGACCATTAAAAGCTAAATTAGATTGCCTGTAAAACTGAGTTAGCACAATCTAAATTTATCCGAACGCATAATAAAATCTTACACAATCAAATATGGCTTTGATACCAATTGTTGGGGCAAAGTACCAAGATCCTAAGATTATGTCTATGATTTTAGTAAAAAATAACTGGACGGCAAACACTGAAACAAACTCCAGATTAAAACTTTTTGATATCGAACAATCAAAAATAAAACCAGGTAATACTCTCAAAGTTAATTTTAGGATTATACGTTTTGAAATCTGATTGAATGATTTGGATTGTTGCAACAATTTTCAGTTAAGTATCTGCCGCGATTCTTGATTTCTAGTCAAATCTCCGACGCAAGCCTTCTGTTGTATTCCCGAATGCTAAACACGAATAAAGTGTGAGTTCTGATCTATCGTGTTCTTCAAAACCTTCTTGATTAGGTTTATGATATTCAGAGAACGTGAAAATTCTAGCCACCTAATCACTAACTGAATAATATGAATTATGGCGTCAGGTTTTATAACAACATATAAATATGTTACGTTAGGGACCTGTGGAGTAAATAAGACATGGGATTACAATGTAATTATGAAATCCTGTCTCAACCCAGAAGCAATTTCATTAAAACATAAATTATAATTCATTCCACCAAATAATTATAATTGCACTTACAGTTTTATTCTCAAAATCGTAGTATTTGAGCTTCTGTTATTAAATGTTTATTTATTTTCCTCACGTTAAGATTACAGATACCCGCCGATTAAATTAAATTACTAACAATTATATTTTATCGGCTTCTTAAATAAATTCCTTAAGACTTTTCGCTTAGCTTATTTGACTACCGAATAATTAAATCCACCTACAGGGTTTGGCTCGATCAAAACTTATAAGTTTTCTTAAGGGGGTATCATCAATTCAACTTTTTCAGGATGTGAATTCCATCAATAATTAATATTCACCATATAATCAATATAATTACCTAACTCACCGGGATTATAGAACCATAAAAGATCGCACCCTTTAATGAATCAAAATAACAAATATTAATTATACGTAAATAATTAATTATTTCGGGGTTAAGAGTATAAACACTTATAATAACCATGGGGTGCGAATTAATTTATATAGTCAGTATAAAATTAATTACCCCAACGTGGTACTGTTCAATACACACAAAATGTACTAGTACAGCGAGTTGGAACAGTAGACGACGCTATTATCTATTCTCCGTAATCATGACAGGTCTACTAAAACTCTGTACTGCAGTGTACTGATGGTTTGTCAAATTCTATTTAAATTGTGAACTAAAAAATTATATTCCACAAGAATCTTTAATCTGGTCATCTGTGTGCAAGTCGAACTCTACATACCAGATTAAATACTATATAGAATAAAAGACATCTATGCACGACAACAAATAAATGATGAAATGCATGCATTGCTCATTAAGATTCTCATAAAATAAAAAAATTAATTTTATTAAAAAATAAAATTAAAACAAAAAATTATGATTTTTAGTATACAACCCTAACAAAGTGATCATGGAAAGAGGTGATTGAGAGAAAAGAAAGAAGAAAATTAACATTTTGTTTTGAGTTTAGGAAGTGTAGTATGTGATAGTGGGAATGTATGTGTTGAGTAGAATTTTTAGTCATGTTTTGTAATGCATGCTTTGGAAGAACTTGAAGAGTATCATGTGTTTTGGAATGAATGTAAATGTGATGTTATTAGAGCAACTTTCATGTTAAGAAAGTGAGTTTTAAGGCTTTATGTTGTATGATTAATTTCATAAAAATCTTAGTTTTGAAGCTTGATTGAGTAAAAGTTTAAACCATCAAAACAGGATTTTGGGAAAAAGGTCTAGAGCCTGACCGCTCGATGGACCGCTCGAGCGGTCTATCGAGCGGTGAAGTGACATTCTCGGTTTCTCTACTGTAGGTTCTGAAATACCGAGAGTAGCTCAGGACCTGTCACGCCCTAAACATCCGGGTTACGTGAAAGCCCACCAAAACACCCATTTAAGAAAATAGATTTCACAGTTGAATATTAAAATATACAACATTTGGATAAAAAGATCCCCACAGTTCAACTCTCATTAACTGAAAATATGCATCTCATCCATGAATAAACATATTGCCTAAAGGCGTACAAAACCAGTCTCAACAGGTGTCACATGTGTAAGTACATGTCTCAAAAAGAAAAAACTATAGCAAGTCTTCCATCACCTCTGCAACTAGGTCAATTCCTCATGCTCACCTGAAAATGTTTTACAACAAAAAAAAATCCACACCGTGAGCCAAAGCCCAATAAAAAATAGACTGTAAAATAGAAATACAGGTCATGCAATCATATGGTGGGAGTGAACTCGACCACAAAAGCTCAAATAGGTTTTTCTCTAAAAAACTATCAGTTTTCCACCCTTAAAACCATGCATATAACCTGACAGATATCATGCCACAGTTAAGGGAAAGCTGTAAATAAAACAGTAAGCTCCACTCAGGCCACTCAGTCGAGGAGAAAGATGTAAATGTAGTCCTATATACCGACTCTGCCACATCGACGAAGGTAACAACTATAGACTCTCGTCCATTACCCTCGACTCGTAGGTTTAGTAATGACAAGTTCTATATGGAATTACAACAATAACGCCATTAATGGAGGCAACCGACTTAGTTTACGGGGTCTCAACCGAGGGCACTAAGCACCCACACAACCACTTAGTTTACGGGACCATAGCCCGAGGGCACTAAGCACCCACCAACCTCGTTTACGGGGATTAACCCGAAGGCACGTAGGGACCTACTCTGCGCACGTTTCTGGACTTACACCGAGGAGCAATGGAAGCCTAACTTAATAATACTCACTGTCACGGTACATCTAAAGAGAACATTTCAAAACTAACCCGCAAAATAGATACATATCACATATATACAAAAGGGATCCAATCCATGAACCATGGAGATCAAACAAAACATGTCAAAACATGATTTTCACCCAAACACTTTTGAAGTTGAGACTCAACCCCGAGGGTTAGCTCCAAACCTTCAACAACACGTTTCCCAAAACTCTGCTTTCAAACCATCTTTTTGAAAACTTCCGGCAACCCTTTTTGAAACCATAGAATCTCATAGAAACCTCGGATAGGCATCGCACGAGGAAAGCTTGAACCAAAACACATCATTTTCCAAAAAGCCAAATTCAGTCGACTGGACTCACCCTCCAGTTGACTGAAAAACACACTGGAAATGAGAACCCAAAACAGAAGCCATTTCGGTCGACTGACCTCCCAGGTCTAGTCCATTGAACCTCCTACATGATGATCCAGTCGACTGAACTCATGGGTTAAGTCGACTGAGCCAGCCCAGATCATGTTTTGAGTTACGGTTTTGGTTTTCAAATCTTAGATGAAACCTAAAAAATACCCGTATTGATACCTAGAAGCATACCCGAGCTCAAGGCTATCATAAAACCTCGAAAGGAACATCCCTCTTTCGATTTCATCCA
>JAUMHN010397690.1:0-16376 GCA_032360265.1 Heliamphora ciliata
GTATTCTGTGTTATCTTGTAGTATTCAATTTTATCTTGTAATATGCGGTTTTACCTTGTGGTGTGCGGTGTTAACCCGTGGTGTTCAGTCTTATCCTGTAATATGCGGTTTTACCCCGCGGTCTGCGATTTTACCCCGTGGTATACGGTTTTATCCCGGGAATGTGTGTTTTAGTACGGATCTTTATCTCAGTGTTAGAATTATTGTTATGGCGTGTGAGGGCCGGTTATATGTATCATGGATTGCATGAGCTGCATTATGGGACGGATAAAATCAATTTTAAATTATTTTTGAGACTCGTGTGAATCGCATTCTAAAAACCATTTTCAAACTATTTTCAAGGCTCTTGTGAGTTAACAATGGTTCTTATTCTCGCTTTCCTGTTTGCATGTGAAAAATCGTTTTAACGGCTTGAAAGAGAGTCAAAAATTGCACCTCGTTTTTCTAGTATGTTTAGCTTATATTGCATGTGTTGTCTAGTTTCTGCTGAGCTTAGGCTCACGGTGTAGAATTTGAAATGTTTTTCAGGTAGCGATCACGCAGGTTGATCTGGGGTTGCTAGAGAGGTGGAAAATCTGTGATCTTCCTTTTTAGTTCTTTCTATATCATGTATGTTTACATATTTTTCCGGTGTTGAAATCGTGTATTGTAAGCCTTTTGGCGGTTATATACAATGCATGTATGTTTTATATTGAGAGTGTATGTTCGGGCTGGGTGTTATGTTTAGTTATTTGTGGGCGTTTCACGTGTCCTAGAGTTTGGAGTGTGATAGTTTAGTATCAGAGCTCTGTGTTCGAATACCTAAGAGCCGTGGAAAGAGAGTGTATCCCCGTGTGAGGTTGATTACGTGTGCTTGATTGCATGTGTTTAGATGCTTTGATAATATGAATGTGTTAGCATGTTAAGCATGAAATTGTTGCGTATAAGTGAGCATGGGCGTTGAACCTTAGGATTGATTAGTCTTGCCTTTGCGCATTTGGATTAGCAAACTTGGGAGCCAAGTTAAAAACGCATTTAGCTGACGTGATTCTAACAGGGAATCTGAGTAGGTTATCCAAATTGACACGTCATTCTTATCGGTTCTCCTCAGTATGTGGGATTTGTTTAGCATGAACCTATGTGGCTATGTGTCAGCATGCTTATGTGGTTCATGTTTATATGTTGCATCTTACATTTTGCGTTGCTTTCATATAGACGCGATGTTTGTGAGGAGAGGGCGAGGTCGTGGTCGAAGCCGTGGCCGTGGTGTTGGCCAAGGGGATATTCCTATCCCTGATGCTGGGGATGCAAATGTTCCCCAAGGACCTGTTGATGCGATAGAGTTGTTGCGTGTGATGGTGGGTGCCATCGGTCAGCTAGTTGAGGTTGCTAGGGGAGAGAGTAGAATCTAGCAGGATGGTGGAGGTGCTCAATTTCAAAGGAATGGGGACAAACGCCAAAGGTTGTCTGGTCTGAGTTCTCATTCTGCGGGAGCGCATCAGCAGCTAATTTCTGTACCAGTACCATCAGCAGCAACTTTGGCGGGAAGGCCAGAGCGAAGAGAGCCTACTTGTTATCTGTGCAAACAGCCAAGGCACCGTTTGTCGAGGTGTCTGCAAAGAAAGCAGTTTTGGGGTTCAATACCAGTTCAACTGTAGGGGGAGGTTAGATGTTATCGGTGTGGACATTCGGGGCATCGTGTGCCAAAGCGCCTGCAATCGAGCCAGCAGTCACAGGGGAGAGACAGCTTAGCCAACACCACAGCCACGGCACGGTGAGCAGGAACTATCCCCTGAGAGGCAGTATGTCCAACACGGTGAGCATGCCATTGGGTTCGTTGGTGCAGAGTCGGCCATGTTACCGACAGCAACACCCAGCAGCACAGACTTTCGGGATTGCAGGTGGGGGTACTTCAGTTCAGATTCCAGATGAGCAGCCCAGATTGACTTAGGGCAGATCGTATGCTCTCGTAGCTCCCAGTTCTTCGGACGCACCCGTCGTTCCTGATGATGCAACTATGCCTTCAATGAACAGAAGTACTTTTTGAGTGTACAAATTTTGAGCCAAAAGAGCATTGCATTTCCTTGTTGCATCTGTTTGGGAGTTGGTGATGGTTTCCGTGGGTGGTGTGTTGTGTTGAGGCAGCGGTTGGTGAGGATGTGAGGTTGGGGTGAGTTGTAGATCCCGTGTCTTTGAGATAATTAGCCGTTGTTTAGGATGCTTGACCTTGTTTGATTATATCGTAGGAATGGTTTAGCTGATCATCTCTTATGCCTGTGTCGATTGCGATTGGCGGTTTGTTTTCTTTTAACCTTGTGTTGAATTTTTTGGGCGAAATTCCTTTAAGGGGGTAGAGTTGTGAGGCCCTGACCCGTTTTCTTTTTCGGCATTTTTCAACGCGTGTTTAGTGTTTTCGTTGCAGCTTGTTTATATACTTTTCGAGTTTTTAACTCACCGAGATAGGATCTTAGACTCTCATATCTTATAAGGGTGCTACGTGTAATCGTGCGTGTTTTTATCGATTAAAACGCACGAGATCTGATTTTGTTTCAAAACTTGGGCTTTGGGGTTTAAAACTATTTTTCGTCGATTTTGGTTGGATGGAATCGTGTTTTGAAGGTTTCTTTCATAGTTTTGGTGTTAGGCTTGGGCGTGTGTAAGTCCGAGGATGTTTGATAAGAGTTTTGAGGCATTGATTCAAGGTTTGGAGGGTTGAAACGTAGCTCAAAATAGTTTTTGGGCAAGGTCAGTCGATTGGATCTTAAAGATCAGTCAACTACATCATGTTTTTGGGAGATTAGTCGATTGAACCTGGGAGGTCAGTCGACTGACTTGCTTCTGTTTGGGTTTTTGGCTTTTCCAATGTGTTTTCTGTCGACTGGGGGCCGAGGTCCAGTCGATTGAGGTTCTGGACTGTGTCTTATGGTTTGGTGGTTGGTTTCTTGGTTTCTAATTAGGTTTCAATGGTATTCAGTTGATTGATATATGGGATTAGTCTATTGAAATATTGGTAAATTCTTTTTGGGGTTCGGTTGGTTGTGTTGTGGCTTCGGAGGTCGTGTCGTGGCCTCGGGTGTTTGTTTAGATGTCGTCCTCGGGGTTGACAGGCATAGTTAGATGCGGATGATTGGAACACAGTTGTGTGCATGGTGGTTATGTGTGGGACGTGTGGGTCCGTTGTTCGTTTTAAGGTGGGGTTCTGGTGAGAACCGTTTTGTGAGAGGTTCAGGTGTTGGCCTCCTGGTTAGATGTTGATTTTTCGTATCGTTGGTTGTCCCGGTGTGTGGATGGGTCCCGGTGTGTGGACGAGTCGTTCGGGTATACGGATGACGGGTGTGTGGAATGTGATGTCTTGACGGGTTATGTGGCGTGATTATGTGGAACGATGTGGTTATACGTGCTTCTATGCTTGTGGAATTCTGATATTCATGCATATGGTAAGATGGATACGTGATCTTATGTGATTTTGAAGCAGTTGCATAAGTGTTCAGTGTTAACCTGTTGATTCGGTGTTATCCCGTAGTATACAGTGTTATCCTGTTGATTTGATGTTATCCCGTAGTATTCTGTGTTATCCCATAGTATTCGGTGTTATTCTACAGTATTTAGTTTTATCCTGTAATATGCAGTTTTACGCCGTGGTGTGAAGTGTAACCCCGTGGTATGCGGTTTCAACCCGTGGTGTTTAAGCTTATCCTGTAATAAGCAGTTTTACCCCGTGATTTGCGGTTTTACCCCACGGTCTACGGTTTTACCCCGTGGTATAGGTTTTATCCCCGAAATGTGTGTTGTAATACGAATCTTTATCTCAGTATTAGGACTGTTGTTGTGGCGTGATAGGACCGATTGTCACGCCCCAAACTCTGGATCACGCGAAAAGCTACCGGACAACCACCAAAATCACCCAAACAAAAAGGGATTAAAAATCAAAAAGCCAAACAGGACCAAAACTTTTGTAAAAACGTACTACCGAGAGTTTATGTGATTTAAAAGAGTAGCCCAAAAAACTACGATTGCGGTCCCATAAGCCAAGCCTTTAGAAAAAAAACAAAATACATGTTTTGCGTAAGAAAATCTTTTCATTTTAAAAGAAGTTTAGGCCGTTCCAAAACCTTCCTCAAAGCACTAGAGTTTGAATGAGGCTAAAACCATTTAAAAATCCATTTTTTAAACCTTGAACCCAACAACAAAAAATAACAACCAACCCAAGGTTCTCTCAAAAGTATTAAAACATGCATACATTCATAAGAATTACATATGATTTACAACATGTCACATCCAAACATAATATATATACAAAAGGTATAAACTACCTATCAAGACAAAACAAAAGTCTTGTCATCAGCCACCTCCGGGCACCACCGGGTCAACCTACAGGACCACGTTCACCTGAAAAAGATTTTACAACAAAATTCCACACCGTGAACCGAAACCCAATAGAAACAGATTATAAAGCTGTAAAGCAAGTTATGCAATCATAAGCATACAGGCTCAACCACAGGAGCCAAAAAGGTTTTTCCCAACACAAAATCACAAGTTTTTCATTAGGCTAATACGAGCCTCAATACGGTTTTAATTCATAAAATCTCTTATTTTCATCCTTAAAACCATGCATATCAACAACGCAGATAACGTTTTCATAGCTAAAGAAAAGCAGTAATCAAAAAGTTATTTTTCACTCGGATCACACACCGAGGAAAGAGAAAAGATTTTTCACTCGAAGCACACATAGCCGAGGAAAATAATATAATGATAAAATGATTCCTATGTACCGACTACGTCACAAAGGGACAGAGGTAGCAACTATAGACTCTTGGCCATTACCCAATCCCTAAACATCTTAGGACCGGTTAGGTAATGACAAGTTCTATACAGAGTACCACAACATAATTGTTGACTTTACGGACTAAAAGACTTTACGGACTAAAATCGAAGGACAAAAGCACCTACCACCTTCTTTACGGGAATTACTCGGAAGGACAAAAGCACCTACTCTGCGCACGTTTCTGGACTTCCACCGAAGGCAACTCGTGCCATATACCCGTTATTCCGGTACATCTAGATAAACATTTTAAAATCTACCCGTAACTCGGCTACGAAAATATTTTCACAAATATACATTAAACACGTATAAGGATCCATTCATCAACATGGAGATCAACAAAATTATTTTAAAAGTGTTTGCTCCCATTTCCTATAAAACGTTTCAAAACTGAGACTCAACATCAAGGGTTAGCTCCAAATTTTCAAAACACTAAGTGTTGAGATTTTTTTTTTAATCAAAAATCACTGTTTTCAAAACCACCTTTGAAAATCATACCTCCACAAGTCATACGATGTAATAAATCAAGAAAAACGAAAAATATGCATTTTACCCAAAAAAAATAAGGTTTAAACATAAACATGACATTAATGCATTTTATATCCGGTGAAAACACATATAATTGCACGTAGCACCCTTAAACAACCATATAGTCTAGGATCCTACCTCGTTGAGCCAAATGCTCGACATCTCGAAAATCAAACCTCGACGAAACAGAATTCTGTCCGGATGAACGCGAAGCCCCCGGCACCAACTTCAAGAATCCGCTGTCAGATCGCTAAAAATCGAGCCACGGGCCCATCAGAATCTAGAGAGAAGGTAGAGCAAACTGAAACTTACTCAAGAAGCTAAGGATTTTAAAATATCTCCAAGCTCCAGATATTTATAGAATCTCGTGCCAGGCCTTCACCGCTCGAGCGCTCAGGGCATCGCTCGGCGGTCCCTACCGACATAACACACTGTCTCAACCCGCTCGATCCCCACTCGATCCTGCTTGAGCGGTCTCCACTGACCCAACTCTCTGCCACATTCCCGCTCGAGCAGACAGGCCACCGCTCGAGCGGCCGTCGCTGGGTGAAAACCCGAGAACACGACCCAACACTTCTCGCATATCTTCGTCCAACATTCCTTATAACCTCATTTTCTCCCCTGAACATATCTCTCGAGTATATCTAAGCTCAAGGTACTCACCTGAAACATCACTGAGGTCGGAAGTTAACTCCAAATCCATCAACACTTAAATCATTTTCAAAAAAAATAAAACGGGTTAGGATCTCACAACTCTCCCCCTCTTAAAGAAATTTTGTCTCTAAAATTTAACACTAAAACTCAAGCCAACACCAGCTCATCAATAATCTCTGATGCAAACCAGCGATACTGTACAACAGCAAAAATGCCCAGCAACTGAAATCCCAAACCTGTCGTCACACGAGATGAACATGACTTGAAGATTCAATCTCCACACAAACTGCGCACACGTGCAAGTCCCACTGACATCACTATCATCCAGGAAACATCCCTGAAACTCCGAATCAAAATCCAGCTCACGCTGCCAAACCTCAAAACACAACGCCCGACGAACACAAACCATCTAAGCAACAAACGCATCACATGAGACCAATTCACCATGATACTTGATCCCAAACAATCTCCATTTCAAGATATTTCATGACAGGACATAGAGACTATCACCTCCTTCTTATTGCCACATATTACACACAAAACTTTACTAAAGTCATGACGATCATTAGTCGACCATCGACTTTGATACCACATTATAGCAAGTTTTCATGACGCCGATCCACGAGCGACAACAGAACACCTAACTCCAAAGAGAAGCTCTCTTAAGTCACCTGGAATACCAAAGAACAGATCTCATCAAACCTTCATCCTCTACTCAAACTTCTATCACGAACCACAATTCTCACCTAGGAGAAACATCAGGTGGTACACCATTGTCCTAGACAAGGTTCCACACAACTGAAAACCAAGCCGGCATCACAGCCACAAAGTCACCTGACCTAAATGGGTCACTTAACCAAACACATCACATAGACAGAACATCTCATAGGTATCCAATAAGCTACACAAACCCAATCATGTCACCCGTGCAACCGCACATCACTACACATCTCAGCATCTCGCTATCTAATCATTGATACCAAGACTACAGGTCAACCTCAAATCAAACATGATTGCCATCGTTCGACAAAGAAAATATGATGACTGTCATCCGACATCATCTCCAACTCATAACACTTAGCAATTTTCTCAATCCAGAACTCATCAAGGCCCTTTCGTTCCCAACCAAACAATCGCGTTGGCCCGAATAGGCCACGCCAACCAAGGCTTCTCCAACATCATACTCTCAGGACCACCATCCACACAAACAACAGTTATGCCGAAGCATAATACTTAACACAGTCGACAACCACTCCTCGACTCTAAGAACTCTGAGCAGTTCCAAGCCCCAAACAGGACCCAAGCCAGACTCACAAAAGTCTACCAGAAACCCACCATACGCATATCATAACCGCACTATTCTAACAAAATTTCTGCTCTGCCATGAGCTAGAAGCACAACCATACGTACACAACGGTCAATGATCCTCAACTGATGACTGCAAAAAAAGCTCTACATCTCAACACCTATTCTCTTGTCCACAAGAATAAGCAAAAGCATTCCTGGTCTGCTAACTCGACCTCATAGGGAACACAATCCAAATGGTTCAACCATTATACCAACAAGCCACACTGACTAGATTACCACAACCTATCGCATTTACCACACTCAGACGTACTCATTTACGGTCGTCAACAGTGGGACAATCCTAACCCCATCATGCGATTCTTTACATTTTCCCCAACCGCGGGAGTAATCGGATCCCAGGTCACACACATAAATACTCAATATCCAAGAAGGCACGTATCTATGCACCACGTGTCGAAACCACGAAGCTTCAAACCCACAATCACTCGATCACAACGATACAAGTCCCCGAGTCAGAACTCCAAGGGTCATCACATGGATACCAAATCCACAGAGATTTTTGGTCTCAGTACGCAACCAAAACCTGAATCGATCAAGAACCCAGCGTCTCTGTCCAACCGAGATGAAACAACTCGCACCAGATAACCGTCCATAAAGAAACTCTCTCTCCGTTCAGAGAGAAGAAAAAGGGTCAACAAAACCCATGGCCCAATCTCAACGTACTGGGAATACTCCTCAACACTTGGCCTCTAAGAACTTTATAAGTCCCACCTCAAGGCCACATCGACTACAGTCGCACAGCTGCTGTCAATCCAGATCATGATACTCAAGTCATCTGCTACACCACTCATCCGCATACTTGATACAACACATCCCATTGCGCTCAAAACCTCACTTCACAAGGTTGCGCTACACAACCTAACTCTTGCTAGGCAAACCACAATCACGTCACAGCCTCGAGCCCACTGTCCAAGTTGCTCATAAGTGCACAGCACCGAATAAAGGGAACCCAATCCTGAGACCTTTCGTTTAGAGTTACTAATAACTCCCACATCCATGCAGACACCTCTGCACTTTCGCTCTCTGAGCACACATCGATCACAAGTATCGTACCCTACGATTTCTCAACTATCACCCCAGGCCAACCAAACCACATGGTACACCGCTAAACCTCCTCACTCCACACTTCGTTCCCGTGGGCAAACAACATACCCATCTCTGAACCTAAGGTGGAACACAAACAACCTCTAGACATGTCATACTCGGGATACATCATCTCCATATCCTCGAGCTCACTCACACGGAACTCAAGTCTCAAACCTCAACAAAGTATACCACGTCCAAGGTCATCAGATACTACTCTGACTACCAATAACATCCTGTTGATCACCATCAACATGCTGACTAAGGAATATCTCCAGAACCACACGTTCTACTATCTCAACATATGCTCAGCCAAAGATTAGCACGCTCCCATCCACTATGTTCCCGTCAATACCCCATCCTGAGTACAAGGCTCATGACATAGCATGGCTCACGACGTACCTAAGCTATCACATGGCCCGAACCATGTACACAAAAACCCCGAAAGGGATTATCACGACCTACAGATCTATTCACCAATCTAGTCATAAGAACTAATTCCCAGGGTCTCTGACACCCCATCGCCCCTACTCACAAGGCCATCCATAACACAACTCAAACCTCTAGTAGCATACTCTCAAGAGGAGTCAGCTATCCAAGCCAAAGCCATCAACCATGCTTCGATTACACCTGAACAAAACTCTACTCACACCAACACTCGACGGTTTACCAATCGAAGCCAACCTCACACGGCTAAACCAGACTCACTGATGAGTTCCACAACATACTAAGCGATCGACGCTCAACCTATAACCTTACCTCTGCAACTGATAACAACCGAGTCGCACATCTTAGACCCAAACCATGATCTCGTCTTCTCGAAGGGTGTACAGGTCATATATAAAGAAAACATGAAACACGACAACCTAAGGTCGATTTATCATGTTATTCTACCACATACCACATAATTATGCTAACACATAGCCACAACGATTATGCAGACACAACATCGATACCGAGGAGAACCGACAAGAATGACGCGTCACTTTGGATAACCTACTTAGATTCCTTGCTAGAAATCACATCTGCGAAACGCGTTTTTAACTTGGCTCCCAAGTTTGTTAATCCAAACGCCCGAAGGCAAGACTAATCAATCCTAAGGTTCAACCTCCATGCTCACATATACACGGCATCAACATGCTCAACAACTAACATGCTCATGATCCAAACACAGGCAACAAAGCACACACACATCCTCACAAGGTGATGCACCCTCTTCCCACAGCTCATAGGTATTTGAACCCACAGCTCTGATACTAAATTATCATGTCCCAAACTCCGGGTCACGCGAAAAGCTATCGAATAACCACCAAAACTGCCCAAACAAAGAGGGATTTAAAACCAAAAAGCCAAATAAGGACAAAATATTTGTAAAAACGTACTACCGAGGGTTTATCTGATTTAAAAGAGTGGCTCAAAAGATTACGATTGCGGCCCCATAAGCCAAGCCTTTAAAAAAAATAAAATACATGTTTTGCATAAGAAAATCTTTTCGTTTTAAAAGAAGCTTAGGCCGTTCCAAAACCTTCCTCGAAGCACTAGAGTTTGAATGAGGCTAAAACCATTTAACAATTCATTTTGTAAACCATTGAACCCAACAACGAAAAATAACAACCAACCCAAAGTTCTCTCGAAAGCATTAAAGCATGCATACATCCATAAGAATAACATATGATTTATAACCTGTCACATCCAAACATGATACATATAGAAAAGGTATAAACTACCTATCAAGACAAAACAAAAGTTTTGTCATCAGCTACCTTCGAGCACCACTAGGTCAACCTATAGATCACGTTCACTTGAAAAAGATTTTACAACAAAATCTCACACCGTGAGCCGAAACCCAATAGAAACAGACTATAAAACTGTAAAGTAGGTTATGCAATCTAAGCATACAGACACAACCACAGGAGGCAAAAAGGTTTTTTCAACCCAAAATCACAAGTTTTCATCAAGCTAACACGAACCTCAATATGGTTTTAATTCATAAAACCCCACATTTTCATCCTTAAAATCATGCATATCAGCAATGCATATAAAGTTTTCACAGCTAAAGAAAAACAGTAATCAAAACATTATTTTTCACTCGGATCACACACCGAGGAAAGAGATGATTTTTCACTCGGAACACACACAGCCAAGGAAAATGATATAATGATTCCTATGTACCGACTCCGTCACAAAGGGACAGAGGTAGCAAATATAGACTCTTGCCCATTACCCAATTCCTAAACATCTTAGGACTAGTTAGGTAATGACAAGTTTTATACGGAGCACCACAACGTAACTACTGACTTTACGGACTAAAATCGAAGGAAAATGCACCTACCACCTTCTTTACGAGAATTATCCCGAAGGACAAAGGCACCTACTCTGCGCACGTTTTTAGACTTCCACCAAGGGTAACTCGTGCCATATACCCGTTACCCCGGTACATCTAGAGAAACATTGCAAAACCAATCCATAGCTTGACTACGAAAATATTTCCACAAACATACATTAAACATGTATAAGGATCCCTCCATCAACATGGAGATCAACAAAAATATTTTTAAAGTGTTTGCTCCCGTTTCCTATAAAACGTTTCAAAACAGAGACTCAACCCCAAAAGTTAGCTCCAAACCTCCAAAACACCAAGTGTTCAGATTTTTTTATCAACAATCACTGTTTTCAAAACCACCTTTGAAAACCATACCTCCACAAGTCATACGATGTAATAAACTAAGAAAAGAAAAAAATATACTTTTTACCCAAGAAAAAATATTTAAATATAAATATGATATTAATGCATTTTTTATCTGGTGAAAACACATATAATTGCACGTAGCACCCTTAAAAAACCATATAGTCTAGGATCCTACCTCGTTGAGTCAAAAGCTCGACGTCTCAAAAATTGAACCTCGATGAAACGGGATTCTGTCTGGATGAACGCGAAGCCCCCGGCACCAACATCAAGGATCCGCTGTCAGATCGCTGAAAATCGAGGCCCGGGCCCATTAGAATCTAGAGAGAAGGTAAAGCAAACTGAAACTTACTCAAGAAGCTAAGGATTTTAAAATTTCTCCAAGCTCCAGATATTTATAGAATCTTGCGCCTGGCTTTCACCGCTCAAGCGCTCAGGGCACCGCTTGAGCGCTCCCTACCGACATAACACACTGTCTCAACCCGCTCGATCCCGCTTGAGCGGTCTCCACCGACCTAACTCTCTGTCACATGCCCGCTCGAGCGGACATGCCACCGCTCGAGCGGCCGTCGCTGGGTGAAAACCCGAGAACATGACCCAACACTTCTCGCATATCTTCGTCCAACATTCCTTAGAACCTCATTTTCTCCCTCGAACATAGCTCTCGTGCATATCTAAGCTCAAGGTACTCACCTGAAACATCACTGAGGTCTGAGATTAACTCCAAGTCCATCAACATTTAATCATTTTCAAAAAAATTAAATGGGTCAGGGTGTCACACCGATTATATGTATCATTGATTGCATGAACTGCATTATGGGACGGATAAAACTAATTTCAAATTATTTTTAAAACTCGTGTGAATTGCAATCTAAAAATCATTTTCAAACTGTTTTCAAGGCTCTTGTGAGTTAACAATAGTTTTTATCCTTGCTTTTCCATTTGCATGTGAAAAATCGTTTTAACGGCTTGAAAGAGAATCAAAAACTGAACTTCATTTTCCCTAGCATGTTTAGCTTATATTGCATTGTTGTCTAGTTTCTGCTGAGTTTTGGCTCACGGTGTGAGATTTGAAATATTTTTCAGGTGCCGATCACGCAGGTTGGTCTGGGGTTACTGGAGAGGTAGAAGATCTATAATCTTCTTTTTTGGTTCTTTCTGTATCATATATGTTTACATGTTTTTCCAATGCTGGAATCATGTAATGTAATCCTTTTGGCGGTTATATACAATGCATGTATGTTTTATATTGAGAGTGTATGCTCGGGTTGGGTGTTATATTTGGTTGCTTGTGGACGTTTCACGTGGTCTGGAGTTTGGGGCGTGACGATTTATCTTCATTATTTTAAGTAGAATGCTAAAATAATGAAAACTAAATGGTAAGATTTTATAAATTCTAATTTTTAGCTATTTCTTTAGACCTTGAAAATCCATCATAGTATAAGAAAAATTAAAAAGAAATTTTGTTAAAGCATAAAAGATGTTTAAAAAAAATTGATTTTTTTTAAATAGAAACTTGAGATAAGAAAATTGAGAAGTTAAATAAACTGTTCTTTTCTTCTTATTTTAAGGAATTTTATTCTAAAATAAGAGTGTTCTCCTGTTAATAAATTTTAATTAGACCATGTTTAGTAAATATTTAAATTAGTTCCCTAATTACAAATCAACTCTTTTATGTACAAATAACAAGGGTTTTAATCTTTTTCATTTTTCTTAAGTTAACTAAGAACTTTTAGTACTAAAAATGTAGTTAGTTAACTTTGACCAAACATTTTTAGGTTCAAATTAATTAAGTATTTTTATTAGACCTTAAAAGAATTTTATGAAACATAATTTTACGACAATCATGCTAAGTTTAGTTCCTTTCTTTGTGTTCATATTTTGAAGCTTTCTAATCAAACTTTAAACTCAGGTGAGTTTTCTGATATCTGAGTTAATTAAGTTTTTAATTGTCTCTTTATAATGATTTTGGGGTGCACCATTGTTGAAAATGATTATGAAAATATGATGTTACAAAGATGAGAATGATAGTATAAACGGCGTTTCAGCCGCTGGGGAATGATAAAGTACACCAGTAAGGTGATGTAATAAGGGCGGCAGATCACGACCAGGTGACTAGAAAATTATCATTTTTCACTGCGAGATAGCTCCCCAAATTACCGGTAGAACCGTTTATTCAGATATCATTCTAAAAATGGAAAGCAGATAATAACTCAGATATCTATGCAGTTACACTAACTTTGCTAATGTTATTGTTAAAATCATATTTCAGGTGACGCGTAAAACAAATCAGTTGGAATGAATGCATCTTGTTGCTTCTTCTTTTATTTTCTTATACTCTCTTTTACGTTGTACTCACGGACATAAATATTTTTAGCATGTGCACCAGTAAGCTCTGGGAAATTTTTGTAAGGGTTAATGGCTCAGCTTCTGTACAAATAATAAAATATGAATTTTCATATTTGTGGGAAAAAATGTAATGAGGCCTCAGGTGAGTTTTTAACTCACTGGCCAATCATGGACGCCGCTCTTAGAAATGGGTCGTGACACAAATCTTAGGAAAAATAGGTGAATAATTTCATTTAAGTAAAAACGATTTAGCATTTGATAGAGAAAAATATCGAAAATGCCTCAATTGGTCTCAAATTTGTGCATCAAATCAAGTCCTACAGGTCTGATGTTTGGGCATGTTCTAGTTTAATATGTTCTCTACAAGTCTCATAAATAGTGTTAAGAGTAGTTGTTTGAAATAAATTAGAGATATAAGCCATTTTGTAAAATAGGTTCAGTCAGCTATAAAACACACAACAGAATCTGTCCATCACAGAGGGTTTAAAAATAGTTTTAGGGATCACTCGGGGGTATCTAGGTCTGATTTTTTTACAGTAATTAGTTCAATATGTTACTTATATTTTTTATGAAAACCAATTTTGGCGTAGGTTACTAAAAATATGAATTTTTGGTCATACCAAAATATGTGACAGAAGGCTCTATTACTCACAGACCCACAACAATGACTTTAAGATGTGTTTTGACCTATCAAGTTTCAATATTTTGGTGCTCATTTTGGGTGGACAACAAGATATACATGTTGTCTACAACTTTCATATTTTCACCTAAGCTCATATCTCGTTCTAAACTAAGGTTTTTATGTCTGCAAAATGAACTGGTTAGAAACTGACACACTTTAGCAAAAATATTATATCTCGAGTTATACACATTCAAATTAGTTCAAACTATTTTTGTATGAAATATAATATCAAAACCTATGTCTGGATATAAATAACACACTTATATTAGTTTTCTATATTTAGTTATAATATTTCTAAATTCGGGACAGAAAGTTAAAAATGCTAAAAAATCAGGCCTACATGAGTTCTAGCATCCTAGCTCATAATATGTCAACATATGGTCCTTATTATTTGCATGTATGTATTTTAGATTTACATATCAATGTTCCAGAACTCATACAAGTCATTACACTCAAGAATAACAACATACAAACACGTCTCATAATATACAAAACATGAACAACCCCTCTTTCATCTCTAAAATGCCTTTTTGGTTCATTCTTGGTTCTTGATCTTGAATGTGTGTTAAGAGATGAGTTAAGGGATTTTATGGTGAATCTAATTAGGGAGTTTTAAAGTGTTTACTTATTTTTAGAAAGATCAAATAAAGGTGAAAGGTAGATGGGACTTGGGTTTAAAGGATCCTAGCCTCCTCTTTGGAACCTTCTCCTTTCCCTCCTTTTTTCTTCCTTCCTCATTCTCCCAAGACTTGAAGAACTCCAAGAACTCACAAAATTTGGTGTTTCTCTCTCTATATTGCTGATATATGAGGGGAAGGAGTGGTTTGGGTCATAATTTTATTGGAGAAATAGATAGTAGAATTAATCATCAATGTGTAAAGTCTTTTTTAATTTTTTAAATTTGTAATTGGTTGCATGGCTTGGCATTGTTCTTTTTAAGAAATTTGAAGTCTGAATTTTTAAAAAATCATATGGGAATTTGGCTGGGCCTTGTTTGGGTGGTTCAAAGTGCTTAATTTTGCTTTAATTACTTATTTGGTGTTGTTTTGGCACTACATTGTTTAAGAAAGTATTTTTTAAATTGATTTGATGTATCTTTTTGGTCTTCTAACTTACCAAAATAAATTATTTTAGTATTAATATTATTATAATTTATAAAAATGTTGACAACAACCAATTGTTTTAGTGTAGGCAATTTAAGGTACTTTAAGTTATTTTGACTATATGTAATTTTTTGACTTATTTAAGTGTGTAAGAATTTTAATAATGATATATTTGTTTTTGTTAGCCTTTAATATTATATTATTATATATATTACTTGTTTGAATAATCTTGAGTCATAATAATACTTGATTTATACATCTTTTTCTCATTTTGAGTTTAAAATGCAAAAAGTGACTGTTGGCACAATTTCTTATGTAGAACTAGTTATGGAGGGGTATTTTTGTTATTTTTCTTTATTTTTGTCTTTTACTCCTTATTTTGATTTAAAAGGTTGAGTTAAAATTGTACACGTGTCAGTTTTTTGGTTTTTTAGTTAAGATTTGATGTACTAAGTTTTTAACCAGTTTAGTTCAATTCTCATAAAAGATATATTTTATATTTGTTAACTTTATCTATGAGATTTGGTGTGCATATATATGCCCATGTATATTGATGGCATTTTGGAGACTTGTGATTATTATAATAGACTTTAATATCTTGGAAGTTGAAATTTTTATTTAATTTGTTTTAAATATTGTATTTTGTTTTATTTATTAAAATATTTTGAGCACATACTCCTAGGTAGTCTTTCATATATGCTATATATATATATACATAATATGTTAGTTGTAGAGAATTATGGATGACAAATATCAAAGGGACTTTTAAGCAATTATAAATATGTGAGGGACTTGCGTGTAATTATCAAAACAAAAACTCTTAAGAACTCTTGGGAGTAATTTGGATGTGAACTAAAGTGTCTTGTCATGAGATTTATAACTTATTATGAATTTTGGTGTCTTAGGCTAAAAGTGCAATTATCATGATGATTTGGGGTTAAAGTATAATTATTGAAAGTTATGGGTGTTTAGGTGTTTGAATATAATGTTCTTCCTATGTTGGACCTTGTGAGACCCTAACCTATTTTTTTTTCGGTGTTTTTCGACGCGCGTTTACTGTTTTTGTTTCTGCATGTTCATATGTGTTTTTATACATGTTCGTGTTTAGAGATGTATGTGGGG
>JAUMHN010397698.1:0-39495 GCA_032360265.1 Heliamphora ciliata
TATGAATTGATCCACATCCCGTATTATCATGTATTGCACGAACTCTTAATCCCGAAGTGATTAATTAATTGTGTTCAATTGATGTACAGTACTTTGAGTCGTCAATGGTTGAGATATCCTCCACGAGATCAATAATACCAATGAGTTGGGTACTGGCATTATTTGTCCGATAATTGATAATCAGCTGACAGAAACAACGTACGATTTAGGTTGAGGAGTTCCCCATCATGTGCTTTGCTTATAGGTTTGATGATACTAAACCTGTACAGTGGATCTTAGGATCCGGCATATCAAAAGGTTAAGCGGTGCGGTTGCGAGGAGAATAGGATAATTAAATCGGGTTGTCAGTAATCTAATTTATTTATCGAGAATCCATATCTTAAACGTGGGGAGAATTCAGTCCATTTGATAATTAAAAACTCAAGATATAATTTGAGTTAGGGCCGGGAATTCAGTTAGGACCTTTAGTGAAATAAGTTCTGGTTCGTACGGGAAAGGATCTAGCTCGGGGACAGAGTTAGGGATATCTGGTTTTCTCGTAAGGTTAGCCCGAGCCCTATACTTCCTCGTGATCCCTCACGTAACTCATTATGTGCACGGATATTTTTCTTATTGGTTTAAGTAATTATTTAATTTAATTTGAATGCTAGTATTGCCGCCGGAGACATTCGGAAATTAAATTAAATTAATGAGGGGTAGTTTTGATTTTTGGTACACCTAGGGATTACTCCCTAAGTGGCCGGCCCTAGGAGATGGAGGGTTTTATTATTTATATTAAGGATATATATCTTCATATATTTTTAGGAAAGAGAATATATATACTTAATATATTTTTTTTGATATATACATATATATTAAAAAGGAGGCTCCTTTAATCAAATCCTAACCCTAATTCTCCCACCAAGCCGCCGCCGCCCCCCTCTCCACTTTGGCAATTAATTTTGCCTCTCTGAAGATAAGTGTGTGAGAAGAAACCAAAAGGAGGGAGAACTTTTCGATCGGTATCGGTGCCCACACATCGTGATCGTCGTAGTGCGTCTGAGTCATACGTGACAAGGTTGCAAGGTTATATTCAATGTATTCGGATTTTCTTGAAACTATTCGACAAGTTTCATAAAGGTATTATACTATTAAGATTAATATAGTTCTTAGTTTTTATGAAAAACGCATGTCATTTTTACGGTCATGGCGTCGGTTCAAAAATTTTTTATTTTCGCTCCAACAGGACGAAAGGCCATTCAAAACAGTCACTGCAGCTTAGGCACCAGGGGTTGGGAGACTTTTTGGAAACAACTTTTTCAATCAAAAACAGACACCTTGAATTAACACTGCTCACGTTCCACTATTTGGCTATCGTTTTGATTTTTATAATCCATGTGAGCCATCAATTAGAAACGTGGCAGTGGAGATAACACCCATGTTTCATGATTCCATCAAGGCCACGTTTGGAAGCTTGGATCGAAAATCAACAGGATAATATTTTGTAACTGCACTGGGATCTGGTCGCTTGGGAATTGCGCACTGTTTTTGTATTGCGCTGTGCTTGAAACTGCGCTTTAGGGACAGAAAACCTGCTCCGCCTCTTGCTGATTGGGAGAAGCACTGAAATTGCTGATTTTGTATTGAACAGCACTGAATTTGCGCCAATTGCCGCTGGAAATTGCTGCGCCTTTTAAACCACTGATGGTTGCTTGAAACCAAAATAGGATGCTCCTGCTGCGCCACAAAAAACTGCTTGTGCGCCTCGTTTGGTGTTTTGCTATTTGCTCCTTTTTCTTAAGCTGGTTCCTTTTTCTTATTTTATCCAGAAAAAAAAATTCTGGAGAGAAAAAATATTACAAAGCAATAAAAAAAACTGGTTGCCGCCGCCAACCACCGCCGGTTGCCGCCGCCTTCGTTCTTGCACTTGTTCTTCAATCGTTTTTTTTCGATTACATAAAATCAAATAAAAACAAAAACTAGAAACCAAAAAATAATAATTTTTACATTGATCCTATGCCTCCGTAGAGTTCACAATCAATCAATCTATCATGGTCAACCTCTGTGATTAAAAAAATAATTAAATTATCATCCACGCACTCAATCAAACATGAAAATAAAGGATGATCATAAAATCGGGATTAGAACGCCAGCAAAACAAAGTTTGCAATAATTTTAAATCTACCCAGCCCCCGATTACCGTAAACAAAAAATAAAATGGCTCTGATACCAATTTGTTAGAGGCAATACTGTCAAGATCAGTATTTTTGAAAATGATTTTCGGTAAAAAATTAACTGGACGGGCAAACGCCGAAACGGGCTCCAGATAAAACTTTTGACGACGAACGATCAAAATAAAACCCGTACAACCAAAGTTAATTTAGAAGAATACCTTTTGTCGATCTATTCTTCAACTATGATTTGATTCCAAATTGAAATTCCTGTCAGATTTTCTACTGTATTCCCTTACGCGATTTTCGAACGTAGTGTGGGCTACGATCCTCCGAAAACTCGTACCGGCAGAACCCCGATATATTTAAGTCTTGAAAGATAAAAATAATATCATAATAATAATGATCTAAAATCATCAAAAACTAGTTCAGTCTACCCGCATATATATAGGGCTACAACAGGGACTTGGGGAGTAATTATGAGTTAGACTTCCAGTGGAACACAGACATCAACTAGAGGTTTCTGCAATTATGGAAAGACATGCAGCAGTTTTTACAATTTTCATAAAATACTGAATTACAGTTCACACCACTAAATAACTATAATTGCACTCTGATCCATAATCTCAAGACTTTCTTGATTGAGCTTCTGTTATTAAATACTTACCATTTCTCCCCACGTTAAGATTTTCGATACTCGTCAATTAAATTTAATTACTGACAATTTAATTTAATCGGCATCTTGGTATTCCTTAAACCCTTCCGCTTAACTTATTTAACCGCCGAATAATTAAATCCACCTACAGGGTTTGGCCGAGTCAAAACTTATAAGTATCCTTAAGGGGGTATGTCAATCTCGATCTTTCGGGACGTGGATTCCGTCAATAATTACACTATTCATAATAACCTTGGGGTGTGAATTAATTTATATAGTTAGTACAAAATTAATTACTCCAAATGTCCCGTTCAATACACACAAAGTGTACTAGTACAGAGAGTCAAAACAATAAACGACGCTAAAATCTGTTCCCTGTAACCATGACAGGCCTACTAAAACTCAGTGCTACAGTTGTACCGATGGTATATTCATTTCTATATAAACTGTGAACATAAAACTTATATTCTGCAAAAATAAAAAATTTGATCTTTTGTGTGCAAGTCATACTCTACACACCATATTAAATATTATATAGAATATTAGACATCCATGTTTATCAAAAAAATAATATACATACTTTGCTCATAAAGATTCTCATAAAGTAAAAAATTAATTTTATTAAAAAATAAAATTAAATACTAAAAATATAGTTTTCAGTATACCAACCCTAACACTGTGTGTGTGTCTTTTCATCATATTCGTGACTGCAACTAAGTGTTGCTGATCTTATTACCATCACAAGGCAATTTTTGAGTCTGAAATTTTGATCTTGTGACAATTGGCATAATGAAATTGTTGTTTCTTTTAATTAGACTGATAATATATCATACTAAATTATTTGTGCTATTATAATAATAAAAATTCTGCTGAAGCCTATTATAATTAGTTTTTGATTTTCAAAAAGGAAACTTAACAACAATGTGTCTTCATTCGAAATGAGAGTACTCAAATATAAAAATTCATTTACATTTTTGTGGCTCCATCAGTTCTTAGTTCAAGGTGCATAGAGTTTATACTAATAATGTCATGATCAATTGGTTAATTATTTGCA
The DNA here is from genome assembly GCA_032360265.1 of Heliamphora ciliata. Lineage (NCBI taxonomy): Eukaryota > Viridiplantae > Streptophyta > Magnoliopsida > Ericales > Sarraceniaceae > Heliamphora > Heliamphora ciliata. The sequence continues at coordinate 3,860 of JAUMHN010397698.1, forward strand.
TTCTTCTATATTAATTGTGGTCGTCAATTCTTAAATACTTAATTAGCAATTGGTTTGAGACCTAGTTCCTTTTATTTTTGTTATGTATATATGTAATGTGTTGGTTACCGTTTTAATCGTTATAGAAAAGTATGTTTCTGTATGTTTTATGCATGTGTTGGCTTAGAGTGCATGTTGGTTTCAATCTCGGTCCTGTCGGACATCACAGCAGAAAGTTGGAAAACTTTTCTGGGCAAGACCAATCGGTACCAATTGATCGGTCTGTTTGGTGTGGGTTTTATAAAATGTATGAGTGGCATTATGTTTTAGAACAAAGCTTGTTTAGCAAGCTTCTTCCTCTCTTCCTTGAAAGACTAACCAAACTCTCTGCCTTCTCTTTAACTTTTAGCTTGGTTCAGACCCGCTCGTGGCGTGAGGATAGTCAATCCTTGTTATACGCGGTGTGGGCTTTTTGGTGACTTCAGTTTCTTACCGGTGTTTAGAGTGTCAAGTTTTAACTCTTGGAGGTAGGATTCTAGACTATCTTTCTTTAAAAAGGGTGATACATGTGTCCATGTCCATTTAACTTTGTTTCAAAGTTCTATGAATGTCGAACTTTGTGTTTAAACCATGTTTGGTGGGATAAAAAGCATGTTAGGCCTTTTTATGATTGATTACAAAGTTGGTGGACGTATGTGCACGTGATTCTAAAAAATAATGAGTTTTGAGAATCAAAAGGATTTATGTATATGTTATCGGAACATTGTTTCAGGAGGAGTGGGGCTAACCTTTGGGGTTGAGCCGTGATTTCATCGGGTGATTGATGAATGCATGACTTTAAATATTCGCGTGTGGCTATATGCTTCTCTTAATGTCTAACATCTATGTATGTGAAATTGGGATTTAATTGCTCCTGCGGTGAAAGACCGTAAAGAATTATTTAATTGGGACTGCGGGCATTTTTGTTTATTTGTGGGGTGTGCGGGCGTTTGATGGAGGAGGGGGGATGCATCAAATATCTATTGGTTTTAGAAAAAACGTTTTTTTCTTTTCAAAATAAGAAAATCCAAGATATGTGTGCATCTTTTTTAGAAATATGGAGTTCTCACTTGATTTTTGAGAAAAATCAAGAAAAATAAAAAGAAGGCTGCGGGTCTTTTAAAAATGTAACCAAAGAAAAAGAGGGTTCGGGGATTAAGGTACGAAAAGGGAAGGTGTTAGGTACCATTTTCGCCCAACTGTGAGGTTGGCCTCTACTTTGTCAATATTAGTTCTTGTTGCAAACTTTTTAGAGATAACATATACAGAACATGAAATTAAAGAAAGTTCGAACAAAAGCAAGAAAAGAAACGAAAACCTAACTATGATTCCTAGGGTTATGCAACTTGGTTGTTAATTCTAGATATGCTACACGTATTGTTTGAGCAAAGCAAAGTGAAAAATATGCGAATAAGCGATAAAACGAACAAACAAAGGTCTTCATGTAACAATGTTTCTGCCCCTAACATGCTTTGAGCAGGCTGTATAGAATAAATAAAAGAGATTTAAACATCATATTTAAGCTACTGGACATACAGAAGACTTGCGGCTGTAGCAACAAGTGTTGCGGCCGTGACAAAAATAGTCGCAAAACATGCGGCCATGACAAATAAAAGGTTACCGCGAGGAACAAAATGAAAAATATCACGGCTGTGAAAATCAAAGGTCGCAGCCATGGTTTTTAAGGGTACAGGTAGGGTATATACATGGCACAATGCTCAAAACGGGCTCAAATGAATAGGATGTGTAGGACAAAGACCACAACCTATTGATTTCAGGTTAGATCCACCATCCTTCTTCCTCTATACAAGCAATAAGTTTAAACAGAATATACAGGATATCGAAATAAATAATAGAATACTTAAAACACACTTTTCATGTCACTGGCATCACAAAACCTCATGGTCGTAGCAAGTGGATATGGTGGCCGTGACAAACATGGAAATAAAAGTATAGCCATTGAAAATAACTAGCAATCATTACTGTGAGTTTAATAAAATAGATGATCGTGACGATCGTGACATTGTAAGGTCGCGATCGTCATGTTTTTATAACTGCAAAACATACAGAAGAAGGGAGTGTACAGAATAGAGACTATGACCCATTCGATCTAGGCTAGATCTACCACTCATTACCCAGCAAGAACATGAACTGAAGGTACAGTACAATGATAAAGCAAAACAAATGAGAAAAAAGGGAGAAAAACTTTAAATAAATGAATATCAGAGTTTGGAAAGAAGTTTTCATATTTTTAGCCTTGAAATAAATGTCACGGCCATGACAGCGAGATATCACGGTCGTGAGAAAGGAAGGCAGAAATGTGTCGGGCAAGTGCAAAAACCACACCGCCATGACTATAGGCTTAGACAAACACAAGGCCGTGACATTAAAAGGTCATGGCTATTATGTTCCACAATCTCAAAAAGCTTTTGACGTACTCGGTGTGCTTGTGAACATCGAAACAAAATTAAAATGACTATAATATATGAAACAGAAAGCTACAAATACACTGTTTATAATGAAGACTTGAAGGAACAATGCTTAGATCAAAATAAATGATGAATAAAAAATAAAAACAATAGAAACCTTATCCACGATGCCCATCAAGGGAAGAAAATGAGGGTTTAAAAAAGAGTTGTGGATTTCTAAGGTTACCTCGTGTGAATATCCACATCGAATGTCCCCTCAGAGGTGACAATAGGCTATCTTCGAGCCAATACGAGCTCTTTGAACTCCTTCAACACAAGCAAGATCACGAATAAGGCTCGAGAAGTATGGAATGGATAGGAAAATATTGGGTGGGGGTGTATTTGGGTAGAGTTTGGACCTCTAGGTTCTTTTTCCTCTTGTTTTTGCTTGGAATCGCTGCCTATTTATAGGCAAAGTTGGCAACATAGGCCCCTTTTAAAAGCCTGCCACTTGTCCAAAAAGGGGTAAAAGTGACGGTCGTTACCTTTTTACTTTTACACAATGATGACTACTACCTTTATGGTGATAAAAAGGACAGTCGTGACTTTTAAAAGTCACGACTAGGCTTAGGGTTTCAAAAAAAGTGGCAGCCGTAACAAAAGAAGTCACTGCTTGCTTTAGGGTTTTCAAAAAGGTGGTGACCGTGAGGATAGAAATGTCACGGCCTGATGGTTTTTGGTGGTTTTCCTAGATTTTGGGCCGAATTCGTGATTTTTCTTGCTTGGGAGTAACTTTGAGCATAGCTCTCATTTCTTCGTCATTGGAGCACATTCGAGACTGGTGCCTAAGATTCGGCTTTGTTAAATTGGGGTGCCTGCAGGTGTAAGTACTATCCTGCGGTCTAGTCCTGTAGTGAATGATCGTAAAGAATTTGTATAAGTGGGGTTAATACGAATCCCTCGGTGGAAGGCTATAAAAGAGTGCAAGAGGTGTGGAAAACATCGCAGGTGGTGGAGACCTAGTTGGAATGCAATGTGCTTCGTGTGATTATTAAACTGTTAGATGTTACCGAATTATATGAAAACTCATGGTTTTAAGGATGGAAAATCATTTTGAGACTCGTGTAGTCGAATTATTTATATAATCTATGATTGCATGTTATGCTTTTAATTCATCTAGTCTATTTTTCTATTGGGTTTCGACTCGCGTTGTCGAATTTAAAACCTTTCAGGAGAATTTGATCGCGTGGATCGATCTTGAGGAGCCCCGAAGGTGGCCGAAGACTTAGTTTTATTATTTGGTAGTTATTACCGTTTTGTCAAAGGATCATGTATTGATATTTATGTTTCGGACGTGCAGACAAATGTTTTGTAAGCCTTAGGGCCTTAAAATCAATGCATGTAATGCTTGTATGATAATGAAAGAAACCATGGGTTGGTTATATGTCTTCATAATTATATGAAATCGTTATCAATTTCGGTTGGTTTACGCTTATATCAACTCTTTTACCATGACAGAGAATTTTGAACCTTGTTTTAGCATGTTTTAGATGGCTTGATTGTTCCTTGAAAGCTTTTAAATGTTGGAAAATAGTTAAGTGTTAAGAGTGAAAGGTTGGGTTTTGAAAAAGTGGTCTAAAGCCAGACTGCTTGATAGACCGATCGATCGGTCTATTGAGCAGTCTTATGTGAGCCTCGATTGTTTCATAGGCGTGGGAAAGATAGAGAACGGTTAAAGACCACTCGATCGGTCCCTTGACCGATCGATTGGTTTGGGCAATTTTTTTAAAAATTTTGTTTATTTATTTTAAAGCTTGGCTCTCGAGACCGTGACGTTATTCTTTTGGGCTGTTCTTTTACATAAAATAAACCCTCAGAAGTGCATTTTTCAAAGGTTTTAAACTTTCTTTTGTTTAAGTTCTTAGACCCGTGTGGGCTCGAGTGGTTTAGATGGAACTTGAAATCACAAAATGGGTTTCTCTTGGATAGTTTACGTGACCCGAGTTTCGGGGTGTGACAACTTGGTATTAGAGTTCTAGGTTCGAATACCTAAGAGCCGTGGAAGAGGTTGCATCACCTTGTGAGGATGGTTGCGTGTGCTTGATTACATGTAATTAAATGTTTTGATAACATAATGATGATAACTTGTTAAGCATGAGGATGTCGTGTATACATGAGCATGGAGGTTGGACCCTAGGATTGATTAGTCTTGCCTTCAGTCATTTGGATTAATAAACTCGGAAGACGAGTTAAAAATGCATTTGGCCAATGTACTTTCTAACAAGAAATCTAAGTAGGTTACACAAATTGACTCATCACTCTTGATGGTACTCCTTGGTACGTGGAACTTGTTTACATGATCTTAAATGGCTAAGTGTTAATATGATTATGTGATTTATATTCGTAATAACATGATGAGTGGAATCTTATGTTGTTATGTTCTATATTGCTTTCATATAAAAATGATGTCAGCGTGGAGAGGACAAAGCCGTGGTCGAGATCGTGGCCGTGGTTTAGGCCAAGGGGATGTGCCAATCCCTGATACTGGGGATGCTGATGCTCCCCAAGGACCAGTAGACGGGGTAGAATTGCTACGTTAAATTGTAGGTTCCTTCCGTCATCTAGCTGAGGCTGCTAGAGGAAGAGCGAGAATACAAGAGCCGAGGGCTGCTGCTGCAATGTGCAAGTTCCAACGTCTTAACCCTCCTACTTTTGTTGGGGATCCCAATCCCAAGGTGGCCACAAAATGGTTGGAGCTTGTCACATGAAATCTTGATACATTGTAAATTGTTGAGGATAATTTGAGACTTGCGTTCATCGCTTTTCAGCTGAAGGGCAACGTCCATGAATGGTGGAAGTTTGCTAGAATAGTTGTGGAAGGTACGTGGGATACTCTTACAAAGGTATTCCTACAAAAATACTTTCCCAAGTCCTCGAGAGATCTTTATCGTAAGGAGCTCTTTTTCCTCACCCAGGGAGCGCTGAGTGTGGTACAGTATGAGGCGAGATTTACAAGTTTATCCTGTTTTGTCCAGGATTACATATCTACTGACGAGCTACGCTTGAAGAGGTTTGAAAGGGGTCTGAGGCTCGCAATCATGGAAGGGGTGGCAAGATTGAGACTACGTGTCTTCACAAGGCTGGTGAAATCAGCAGTCACCACTGAGAACGTGTTGAGTGAGACTCGTAAGCCCAAGAAGGTTAGGGCATCGTAGGGTGGAAAAGAGACACAGTCAGGTGGGCATTCTAACAAGAGGCAGAGGTCCTTTGGCCTTAGTCCTCATCCTTTTGGGTTACAGCAGCAATTTTCTATACCAGCACCCTCGATGGCTTCATTTGGAGGGTCGGAGCGGAGGGAGCTCATTTGTTTTTGATACAAGCAGCCAGGGTATCGTGCGATAAATTGCCTGTAGAAGAGGCAGCTTTAGAGATCGGTACCTATTCAGTCTTAGGAGAGAGAGCCACTAGTCTGTTTTGGGTGTGACTAGCCAGGACATTTACGCAAAAATTACCCCCAGGGAAGAGGTGTACAGAGCACGGCAGGTGTACCGGCTGTTCAGTCCGCACAGGGATGACAGACTTATCAACAGTCGCAGTAAAAGCAAGCAGCTTAGACTTCTAGGGTCACGAAAGGGGATGCTTTAGTTCAGTCAGTGCGGTAGTTCGTAGCACAGGGCTATGGTGGACAGACCATGGGACCACAGGGCCAAGTGTACGCCCTCACAGATCCTAGTTCCTCCAAGGCACCTGTTGTGCCTGATGCGATAGTGACTACCTCAATTATCAGAGGTACTGTCTTAGTGTACAAAACATGGGTCAGTGTTCTCGTCGACACGGGAGCATCACATTCTTTTATATTCTACTTTAGGGTTGGAGATAGACTCGTTGGATAGCACTCTGTGTGTAGAGACTCCAGTCACTAGGAACGGGGTGTTCAGACGAGTCTGTAGATCCTATAAGTTAGAGGTCGTCAGCCACTGTTTAGAGTTTGATTTCATCATTCTTGATATGATCATATTTGATACCATCCTAGGGATGGATTTGCTAACCACCTATCGTGCCTATATTGATTGTGATCGATGGAGGGTTTCTATTTGTACACCTAAGGGTGATTATTTTTATTTCGTGGGTGATCAGGATGATGGTTCGGTGCCTATGCCCGGTGTTGTGCGAAATCGAGAAAACCATTGTTTTCTCTTTTCTGCTATCATATTAGATGAGGCAGTTGGGGTTCGAGGAGAGTTTTCCCTTGTGGTGTGTGACTATCTAGATGTCTTTCTTAACGATCTATTTGAGTTGCCACTGAGTCGTGAGATAGAGTTTTTCATCAATCTTGTTTCGAGAGCCGTTCTTATATCGATTGTGAGACCCTGACCTATTTTTTTTTCCAGCATTTTGGACGGGCGTTACGTGTTTCCGTTTGAGCATGTTTTTATTGCTTTCGATGCATGATCAGGCTTAGATATGCATGCGGAGTAGGTTCCCAGGGTCGTGGGCCATTGTGGCGCAAATCTCGAAAATTTTCAAAAAAAAGATATTTTGGAGCCCTATAAATATCTGGAGTTAGATATTTTCAAAAGATATTTTTCAAAACATAACTCCTAAGTTTTTCAATTTTCTCTCTCCTTCTCTCTAAGTTCTCGAGGGCCCGGGGCTTGATTTTTAGTGATCCATCAGGGGATCCTTGCTTTTTGCGTCGTGGGCTACACAACCATCCGGTCATATTTTGATTCTAACGAAGTTTAATTTTGCACGTGGATTGAGGCATCGAGTTTTTAACTCACCGAGATAGGATTCTAGACCTGTATGTGTTATAAGGGTGTTATGGGTAATCGGGTGTCTTTTTACCAGTGGGATTATTGTAGATCTGATCTTTTGTAAACTTGGGTTTTTGGGTTAAAAATCGGGTTTTTGTCGATTTCGGTGGGTGAAATCGGGTGTCGGGGATTTCTTTTGAGGTCTCGGTGTTAGGCCTAGATGTGAGAGTGTTCACGGTTGTTATATCAGTGTTCGAAAGTGTCGATTCGAGGCCTAGAGGGCTGAACCCGTAGCTCAGAATCGTTTTTCGCCGAGGTTCGATCGACTGAACCATGGGGTTCAGTCGACTGAAGTCTGGTTTTGGGGTTCGGTCGACTGAACCGTGTGTGACGTGTTTTGGTGGTTTTCAATAGGATGTTCAATCGACTGGGGGCTTAGGTTCGGTCGACTGAACCTGGGTTGCCTCGTTTTGAAGGTTTTGCTTGGGTTTTGGTTTTCGATTGGCGTCCTACGGTATTCAATTGATTGATTTATGGGAATTGGTCAATTCAAATACTTGTGGATTCCTTTGGGTGTCGTGTTGGTGATTGGCCTTCCTCTAGTGGATCTTAGTCAATGGAATTATGGGGTTATGTTGATTGAAATCATGGAGAGGGGAGTTAGTTGTTCCTCGGTTTGGTTGGTCGTGTGGTGGCTTCGAGGTCGTGTGGTGGCTTGGGTGTTTTTGTGATGCCGTCCTCGGGTGTGACATGCGTGGTTGGTTTAGGGTTTGTGGCACGGTGGTGTGAGTGCTGGTTATGTGCGCGACGTGTGGGTTCGTGGTTTGGCTTAAGGTGGGGCTTTGGTGAGAATCAGTCTGTGGGAGGTTTCAAGTGTTGATCTCCGGATTAGGTGTTGGTTGTCCCTGTGTGTGGACGGGTCCCGATTTGTGGACGGGTCATTCGAGTATCGAATGACGGGTATGTGGCCTATGAGTTCTTGTCGGGTTATATGGTTATGTGCATTTATAACTATTTATTTATGTAACTGGATTACATAGCATGATATCTTATGTGTATCATGGTTGCATGCTATAGAACTCAGAGTTTTATTAGGCATGAATGTGATGGATTTGTGGGGCACATGCACGTGGTGTATGTGGTATGTTATATGCATTTAAATCCTGATTAAGTTATGCATAGAAATGTTTGGTGTTATCCCGTAGTTTCGGTGTTATTCCGTAGTTTACAGTATTATCCTGTAGCGTGCAGTTTTACCCTGTAACATGCGGTCTTAACCCGTGGCATGCGGTTTTATCCCGTGGTATGCGGTCTTATCCCGTGGTTTAATCTGCGGTCGGCGGTCCTATCCTGTGGCTTACGGTAAGGTTTACGATTTTATCCCATGGTTAGGTTTGCGGTTTTACCTCATGGTTAGTCTATGGTTTTTATCTCATTGTGTACGATTTTATCCCGGGAATGTATGCTATATAAGGATCTCTATATCAGTGTTAGGACTGTGGTTGCGGCGTGTAATGGCCAGTTGTTTGTATCATGGGTTGCATGTATTGTATCGTGGGACGGATAGACCAATTTTCAAATTGTTTTTAAGAGTCGTGTGAATCGCGATCTAAAAACTATTTTCCAACTATTTTCAGGCTCCTGTGAGTGAGTCAAACATGGTTGTATCCTCGCTTTCCCATTTGCATGTTAAAACTATTTTCAAGGCTTGAAAGAGAGTCTAAACTTGCACTTCGGTTTCCTAGCATGTTTTGTTTATACTGCCTGCTTGTCTAGTTTCTGCTGAGCCCTGGCTCACGGTGTGGGATTTATTTTTCTTCAGGTACCGGTCAAGCTGGTTGATCTGGAGGTGTCGGAAGAGGTGGAAGAGTGTAGTCTTCCTTTTTGTTAGTTTTATTACATGTATGTTGTAACATGTTTTTCAGTCATTAGAGCCGTGTATATGCCGTTGGGCATTTATATACAATGCATGTATGGTTTATATTTGAGAGTGTATTCTTGGTTAGGTATCATGTTCAGTTGTTTTTGGGTATTTCACGTGGCCCGGAGTTTGGGGCGTGACAACTTGGTATCAGAGCTTTGGGTTCAAATACCTATGAGCCGCGGAAAGAGGTTGCATCACCGTGTGAGGTTGATTGCGTGTGCTTGGTTGCATGTGTTTAGATGTTTTGACAACATGAACGTGATAGCATGCAGGTCATATGTGAATGACGTGTATATGTGAGCATGGGGGTTGAATCTTAGGGGTGATAGTCTTGCCTTTCGGCGTTTGGGTTAACAAACTTGAGAGCCAAGTTAGAAACGCGTTTAGCTGATGTGATTTCTAGTAGGGAATCTGAGTAGATTATCCAGATTGACGTCTCATTCTTGTTGGTTCTCCTCGGTATATGTGGAGTTGTTTAGTATGAACCTATGTGGCTATGTGATAGCATACTAAGTATTTAGCGTCTATGTTCATGTCATGTGCTACATCTCATATGTCGTTTTCTTTCATATAGACGCTATGTCAGCAAGGAGAGGGCGAGGGCATGGTTGAGGCCGTGGCTGTGCTGTTGGCCAAGGGGATGTTCCTATCCCTTATGTTGGGGATGCTAATGCTCCCTAAGGACCTGTTAACATGGAAGAGTTGTTGCGTGCGCTGGTGGGTTCCATTGGCCAGTTAGTTGAGACTTCTAGAGGCGAGGCGATTAGGGAGAGGGTGCTTGAGGCGAGGGCTACTATGGCGATGCGGGAGTTTAGGCGCTTAGATCTGCCTATCTTTCCTAGAGAGCCTGACCCTGTTGTAGCGACGGAGTGGTTGGAGTTGACGACGCGGATCCTTGACACACTACAGATTGTGGAGGATGAGTTGCGGGTTTCTTTTGCAACCTTTCAGCTGAGGGGTGCTGCTCACGCTTGGTGAAAATATGCCAGGACTATTGTAGGAGGCACTTGGGCAGCTTTTATAGGGTATTTCTAGAGAAATACTTCCTAGCTTTGAGGAGAGATCTGTATAGGGAGGAGTTCTACACTCTTACCCAAGGGGCGATGGACGTCATACAGTATGAGTCCAAGTTCACATGCTTGTCCCGGTTTGCACCTGAGTTGGTGAGCACAGACAAGCTACGTTCTATGACGTTTGAGCGGGGTCTGAGACCGGCGATCAGGGAGCGTGTGGTAGCGATGGGAATTTGTGTGTTCACGGAGCTGGTAGAGGCAGCAGCGAGGGTGGAGAACACCATGACTGAGATCCGAGCTTCTAGGAAGGCCAGGATACTGCAGGGCGGAGCAGAGGCGTAGACAGCTGGGCGTACAAGCAAGAGGCAGAGGTCCTCTTGTCCCAGTTTTCATCCATTTGGATCCCAGCAGTTCTCTACACCATCACCATCAATGGCTTCGTCAGGGGGGCCAGAGCAGAGGGAGGTCAGATGTTTTCGATGTTGACAGCCGGGGCATCGTGTACCAGATTGCCTGCAGCCGAGGCAGTCTCGGGACCCATAGTTGAGGCAGGCTCAGAGTTCCATGCATAATCAATCGCAGGGGATGGAGTTGCCCGTTTGTTACAGATGTGGTCAGACTGGACACATCTGCACGACTTGTCCCCAGAGGGAGGATGCACCGAGCATGGCAGGTAAACTACAGGGTTCGTATGTGCAGGACCGACAGCAGCATTTAGCAGTTCAGACTTCCCGAGCGACAACAGGTGGGGGTGCTTCAGTTTAGTCGATGCGACAGCCGACAGCACCGCGTTCTGGTGGACAAGACAGAGTGGGATTGCCCCGAGTGTATTCACCTGTAGCTCCTGGTTCTTCAAGGGCACCAGTAGCGCGTGATGATGCAAATGTAGATCTCTCTCCACTGCACCGAGGTACTTTCTGAGTATGCAGGTTTTGGGCCAGTTTCCCTTGTTGCATCAGTTTTGGAGTTGGTGATGGATTTCATTGGTGGCGTACTGTGTTCAGGCAGTGGCTGGTGATGATGTGAGGTTGGGTGAGTTATAGATCCTGTGTCTTTGAGATAGTTGGTCGTTGTGTAGGATGCCTGACCTTGTTTGACTATATCCTAGGAATGGTTTGACTGACCATCTTGTTGTTTTGACCTTGAGTTGAATTTTGGGGACGAAATTCCTTTCAGGGGGTAGAGTTGTGGGACCTTGACCTGTTTTCTTTTTCGGCGTTTTGAACGCGCGTTACGTGTTTTCGTTTGATCATGTTTTTATTGCTTTCGATGCATGATCGGGCTTAGATATACATGTGGGATAGGTTCCCGGGGCCGTGGGCCGTTGTGGCGCAAATCTCGAAAATTTTCAAAAAAAAAGATATTTTGGAGACCTATAAATATCTGGATTTAGATGTTTTCAAAAAATATTTTTCAAAACTTAACTCCTAAGTTTTCCATTTTCCTCTCTGTCTTCTCTCTACGTTCTCGGGGGCCCGGGGCTCGATTTTCAACGATCCATCAAGGGATCCTTGCTTTAGGCGTCGTGGGCTACACAACCATCTGGTCAGATTTTGATTCCAACAAAGCTCGATTTTGCATGTGGATCGAGGCGTCAAGTTTTTAACTCACCGAGGTAGGACTCTAGACCTGTATGTGTTATAAAGGCGTTATGGGTAATCGGGTGTCTTTTTACCGATCGGATTGTTGTAGATTTGATCTTCTGTAAAGTTAGGTTTTTAGGTTAAAAACTGGGTTTTTGTCGATTTCGGTGGGTGAAATCGGGTGTTGGGGGTTTCTTTTGAGGTCTCGGTGTTTGGCCTAGATGTGAGAGTGTTCACGGTTGTTATATCGGTGTTTGAAAGTGTCGATTCGAGGCCTGGAAGGTTGAACCCGTACCTCAAAATCATTTTTCGTCGAGGTTTGGTCAATTCAAATACCTGTGGATTCCTTTGGGTGTCGTGTTGGTGATTGGCCTTCCTCTAGTGGATCTTAGTCATTGGAATTATGGGGTTCTGTTGATTGAAATCATGGAGAGGGGAGTTAGTTGTTCCTCGGTTTGGTTGGTCGTGTGGTGGCTTCGGGGTCGTGTGGTGGCCCGGGTGTTTTTGTGATGCTGTCCTCCGGTGTGACATGCATGGTTGGTTTAGGGTTTGTGGACGGTGGTGTGAGTGCTGGTTATGTGCGCGACGTGTGGGTTCGTCGTTTGGATTAAGGTCGGGTTCTAATGAGAATCGGTCTGTGGGAGGTTTTAGGTGTTGATCTCCGGATTAGGTGTTGGTTGTCCCTATGTGTGGACGGGTCCCAGTTTGTGGACAGGTCGTTCGAGTATCAAATGTCGGGTATGTGGCATGTGAGGTCTTGTCGGGTTATAAGGTTATGTGTATTTAGAACTGTTTATTTATGTAAGTGGATTACATGACATGATATTTTATGTGTATCATGGTTGCATGCTATAGAACTCAGAGTTTTATTAGGCATGGATGTGATGGATTTGTGAGGCACATGCACATGGTGTATGTGGTATGTTATATGCATTTAAATCCTGATTAGGTTATGCATAGGAATGTTTGGTGTTATCCCGTAGTTTCGGTGTTATCCCGTAGTTTATAGTATTATCGTGTAGCGTGTTGTTTTACCCTGTGACATGCGGTCTTATCCCGTGGTATTCGGTCTTATCCCGTGGTTTAATCCGTGGTCGACAGTCCTATCCCGTGGCTTTCGGTAATGTTTACGATTTTATCCCATGGTTAGGTTTGCGATTTTACCTCGTGGTTGGTCTATGGTTTTATCCCATAGTGTATGGTTTTATCCCAGGAATGTATGCTATATAAGGATCTCTATATCAGTGTTAAGACTGTGGTTGCGGCATGTAAGGACCGGTTGTTTGTATCATGGGTTGCATGTTTTGTATCATGGGACGGATAGAGCAGTTTTTAAATTATTTTTAAGAGTCGTGTGAATCGCGATCTAAAAACTGTTTTCCAACTGTTTTCAGGCTCCTGTGAGTGAGTCAAACATGGCTGTATCCTCGCTTTCCCGTTTGCATGTGAAAACTGTTTTCAAGGCTTGAAAGAGAGTCTAAACTTGCACTTTAGTTTTCTAGCATGTTTTGTTTATACTGCATGCTTGTCTAGTTTCTGCTGAGCCTTGGCTCTTGGTGTGGGATTTGTTTTTCTTCAGGTACCGGTCATGCTGGTTGATCTGGAGGTGCCGGAGGAGGTGGAAGAGTGTAGTCTTCCTTTTTGTTAGTTTTGTTACATGTATATTGTAACATGTTTTTCGGGCATTGGAGCCGTGTAATATATGCCGTTGGGCCTTTATATACAATGCATGTATGGTTTATATTTGAGAGTGTATTCTCGGTTGGGTATTATATTCGGTTGTTTTTGGGTGTTTCACGTGGCCCTGAGTTTGGGGCGTGACATCGATGTCATCTTATCGTTTTGCACCAACAGAGTTGCGAGAACTTGAGATACAACTTCAGGAGTTGCTTGATAAGGGGTTTGTACACCCAAGTACGTCGCTATGGTAAGCTCCTGCTTTGTTTGCTAAGAATATGGTTGAGTCCTTGTGATTGCGTATTGATTATCAAAAGTTAAATTAGATAACGGTGAAGAACAAATATTATATGCCGATGATTGATGACTTGCTCGATCAAATGAAGGGTTTCAGTTATTTTTTGAAGATTAACTTGAGGTCAGGGTACCACCAGTTGAGGATTAAGGAAGAGAACATACCAAAGACCGCCTTTCAGACTTGTTATGGTCATTACGAGTTTTTAGTTATGCTGTTCGATTTGACGAATGCACCTGCGACATTGATGGAATTGATGAACCGCATATTCTGCCAGTATCTCGATAGTTTTGCGGTCGTATTCAAGGACGGCATTCTTATCTACTCATCATCGAGAGAGATACATGAAAAACACCTCCGTATTGCTCTATAGCTTCTATGGGAGCATCGATTGCTTGTGAAGTTTGAGAATTGTGAATTTTAGATGCCTAAAGTGAGATTTCTTGGTTATGTGGTATCGGGAGAGGATGTATCTGTGGACTCCTCAAAGGTTGAGATTTGTAGAGTTTGAAATACTCATGAGATTTCTTGGTTATGTGAATTTTAGATGCCTAAAGTGAGGATGTATCTGTGAATTTTAGGTGTGTTTGAGATTTGTAGTTTTCTGGGTTTGGTAGGCTATTATCGACGATTTGTGAACGATTTTTCTCGACTCGCCTTGGCAGAAGGGAGACAAGTTTTTTTGGAGTGAGTCTTGTGAGTTGGCATTCCAGGAGCTAAAGAAGAGATTGACTAGTGCACCAGTGTTAGCTATCCTAGAGCAAGGTTTGGGTTACACATTGTATTGTGATGCGTCGCATGATAGTTTGGGGTGTGTCTTGATGCAGGAGGGTAAGGTTGTGCCTTACGAGTCTCAGCAATTGAAGACATACGAACAAAATTATCTAATACAGGATTTGGAGTTGGCAGCTATGGTTTTTACCCTAAAGGCTTTGCGGCATTATTTGTACGGTGAGCATTTTTAGGTTGTCTTAGATAATAAGAGTTTGAAATACTTATTTTCTCATAAGGACCTGAATCTACGTCAGCGACAGTGGGTGGAGTTTATGGAGGACTATGACTTTGATCTCTAGTATCACCCTGGGAAGGCCAATGTTGAAGCCAACGCTCTTAGGAGGAGATCTCATAATTCGTTAGCTTCTATTGCCATGCGAGAGTGGGACATGCTCGAGTAGGTTGGTGAGTTTGATTTGCATCTCAGGGAGACAGAGGAGGGTGCGACCTTATTTTTAGTGGTTTCACGACCCATATTGATTACCCATGTTCTGGAGGCTTAACAGTCAGATCAGGAAGCTCAGATGTTTCGGGATCGTGCTACCAGTGAAGGAGACACCAAGGGATGGGTTGTGAGTCCGGATCAGAGTTTGAGATTTGCTAGGAGAGTGTTTGTGCCAAAATCGTTTCGCGATAATGTGTTATAGTATTTCCACCATTCTCGTCTTGTAGTGCACCTGGGAGGCACTAAGATGTGTCATGATCTGCACCGTCAATTCTGGTGGAAGGGAATGAAGAGGGATATAGTTTAGTTTATTTCTCGATACCTTACCTATCAGCAAGTAAATGCAGAACATCAAAGGCCAGCAGGGTTGTTACTGCTATTGCCAGTATGGGAATGGAAGGGGAAGAACGTCACTATGGATTTTGTGTCTGGACTTCCTGGATCGCCTAAGGGGAATGATGCTGTCTAGGTTGTGGTTGATAAACTGACGAAATCTACACACTTTCTTCCTATTCGGGTGAAGGACACCATGGACAAGTTGAGTAGACTGTATGTTAGTGAGATTGTTGGGTTACACGAAGTGCTTGCATCTATTGTGTCTGACCGAGACCCACACTTTACATCGTGCTTTTAGCAGAGTCTTTAGGTAGCTTTGAGGATGAATCTGCTTTTTAGTACTGTTTTTCATCCTCAGACGGACAGTCAGTCTGAGCGTACTATATAGATTCTAGATGACATGCTGAGAGCTTGTGTGCTCGATTTTTTGGGTTCTTGGGAGGACTATTTGCCGTTGGCAGAGTTTACATATAATAATAGCTATCAATCTAACATTGGGATGGCGCCTTTCAAGGTTTTGTATGGCCAATTGTGTAGGTCGCCAGTGTGTTCGGCAGATGCGGGAGAAGCCTCAGTTTTGGGTCCCGAGTTAGTGTGGGAAACAATAGAGAAGATCACTATGATTCGCCAACGCTTGATTATGGCTCAGAGTCACCAGAAGAATTACGTCGATCGAAGGATGAGGCCTTTAGAGTTTGGGGTGGGGGACCACGTGTTTTTGAAGGTTTTGCCACGCTGAGGTTTGATGAGATTTGGCCATTGCGAGAAGTTGTCACAGCATTTTACTGGGTCATTTGAAATTTTAGAAAGGATTAGAGAAGTGGCATACCGTCTGGCCTTGCCTCCTTAGTTGTCGTCTCTGCACAGTGTGTTTCATGATTCCATGCTTCAAAAATATAAGCATGACCCATCACATGTCTTGGATTAGGCTGAGTTGCGAGTGGATGAGAATGTTTCTTTTGAGAAACGACCTGTGAGAATTTTGGATGCAAAGGAGCAAGTGCTGAGAGGGAGAACCATTTCCTATGTTAATGTAGTGACCCGATACGTTTTTATTATTAATTATTTATTTCGATAGATATAATTAAATTACCGGAGACAAGTTCTAATGGAATATAGTGCATAATGTGTGGTTAGTATGTGTCGTGACACTGGAATAATAGTTGATGGCTTATTCTAGGAGTTTATCAATTCGTTATTCATTCACACGCACACACCACGTACACGGATTTATCCCATTTACATCAATTCTTCATTTCGTTACTCACGTTGAGCCTTTTTCAAACATTCCTTTCTTTCATATTATCTAGATCATAACCCCATTACCCGACTTTTCACAAAAATTCGTATCACATTTTCATTACCTAGTTTATCATAAAACCGTATCACATCTAATGAACCAGTGTCGGACGCAGCTTATAGAAACATCGCTCTATTCGCCCCCATTAAGCTACATGAAGCCATTGTGGAATGGGTCGATCTATAAATCATCACGACACAATCACATTTTAATGAACCGGTATCGGGTGCAGCTTATAAAAATTTCTCCCTATTAATTCCCAATATCCTACATAAAGCTATTGGGTAATGGATAGTTCTATAACTTACCACGACACAACACCACATTTCGGGGGCTAACCTGTGGGCATGTGGTCCCCATCTTGCGCAAGTTTTTGGTCTTCCACCGCGGAGCTGTGCAAGCCCAATTTAATCCATATCAATATATACGGTTCATTATTCATCGATACTATCATTTTCAAAACAAAAATCCAGGAGTCCAACCCCACACCCAGTTCCTCTCCTAATCATTTTCACATATTCTCATTTCAATTTCCATTTCAAGTTTTTTGTTTTATTTTCAAATCCTATTTCGTATGAGTATTCAATCTTTTCTTTCAAATCAAACGCATTGCAGATTTCAATACACAATTTCTCATAATTCACATTTTATTTATCAATTTCACAAAGTGCCCACGCATAATTAACTCAAGCATGACCATTTTATTTGAACAAAATGGAATGCATCCGTTATAGGTATATATATATATATATATATATATATATATAAGTTTAAACTCAAGTTTCTCTTCAAAATGCTTAACAATGTTAAAGGATGACTATATCATATCACAACCTTCAGATACCCATTCTTGTTCTTAAAAACCTTGGTTATTTGTTGAAAATCCACTTTATTGCAAAACCCAACCAATCGGTACAATACATGTATCCCAACGCAAGTATAATGAAATAGGTATATCCATAGCCCAAGGGGCAAGAAATTTGATGAAAATGCCTAATATTGATGAAAATAACCTTTTTCAAGACATTTGGCCAAAAATGGGTGGAAAACGGTTAAGAAAATTTGATATACCTTCACTATTTTAATCATACCTTTTTTTATAAAAGGAATTTTATTGTGAGAGTAGCCCATTGGAAAGAAGACTTTCGGAACTTTAATTTGAGTACAAAAATGACACCCAATTCGGAGTCCGGATGACAGAGATATGATCAAAAGAAGTTGGTCTTGTGCAGCCAGTCCACTCGAGCGGACAAAGGGCGCTTGAGCGCCCAAGCTCTCTGCCATGTGACCGCTTAAGTAGACAGGGCTCCGGTCGAGCGCGCTGGTACCTAAGAAAACCCCAAATTTTTCCTTGTTTCGAGCTTCTAACTTCAATACCCTTAAACATTCATCAAGCATGTCTCAAATCTCAATTTTCATCCCAAAAACATTGGATTCGAGTCTCATAAATCCTTTTTATACAACAAATTTGCACAAATCGTTGTTAATCTTCTCTTGAAAATCCTCATTTTCATCAAACCCAACTCAACCCACACACAAACCTATTAATCTTTCAATCATGCATGAAATCGACTAGATTTTTCTCATGTAAACAAAATATCAACTCAAATCAATGCAAAACATACAAGATAATATAAATCCTACCTTAGATTTGCTCAAAAGCTTGAAACTCCACCAATTTCTCCCTCTTAGGGTTTTGGTTGTAAATGTTCTTGCTTCCTTGATGCTCCATCTCCCATCTCCTTGCTCTAAAACTTGATTTCCATCCTCAGTTGCTCTCCATCCAGCATTAGGCCTTCAATTTTTCATGGGAGAGGGTTGGGGTTTTCTTGTGAGGTTTAGTTTCTCTCACTCTCTCTCTCTTAGGAAGGAAGAAGAAAAAAAGAGGGGAAGAGAAAATGGGTCTCTCTCTTTCTCTCACGTGGCATATATATATATGTCCCACCCCAAAATCTCTCCAACGTTCAAGAATACTCTAAACATCTCCCGATAGTCTGCTCAAGCAGTGACCCCTAAAGCTGAATCCTGCGAATTTTTCAAAAACTCATCTCAAACTTCTAACTTTACCCACATTTTATTATTTCGAATTATCCATTAACACAGCTATAACAACATCATTCATTACCATATCTCAATCTCACCTTCAGATATTATTAATTCAACCGTTACCAAGCAAAAATTTTATAGCACCCATGCCCAAATTTTATTCGGTCTCCTCTCTTACCGAAAATATGAAAGAACAAAACAAAAGGTATTGGGTCCTTACAACTTTTCCCCCTTTGGGAATTTTGTCCCCGAAATTCGTCTCAAATCACACCAAATCTTCCTTTAATCATAATATATGTCCACATAATTTCGATATGACTCAAGGTTATACCAAAAATAGCTGCGTCTATAGCAATGATCTTCTGGAAGTGTACTCAAATTTTTCAAAACAAAATATCATAACACCATATCGTAATACATATGCTAACACGCCTCTATTCCCAAAAGTGTCATACTATCACCAGGCTCGACTTCCGAACACCAATATTTCACAAATATGAGAATCATCCATATATCATGGAACCAATCGTAAAGTTGTACTAATCAACACCGGAGCTAGAGTTAACCACTTCTTCATTGGTCACCGACTATCCATCCATGACCGCCATCTCACACCACATGCACATTCCCGAAGAATAAGCATTCTCAACCATAACACTATGCGTCACAGGTCTTTCCACCGTTAAGATTTTCCCAACTTCGTCGAACCACAGTCTAATTCACTACTGTATTCCAATGTATACCGAGGACTATTCCTTCAACCCAAACATATGTTGCCAAACTCGGACATTGTTCACTTGGGTTACACACATTACCCCCTAAAAACCGCCCATGCCCTTACAGCCAACTAACCAGCACAAACTTAAAATCATATCACTACTTGTATGCCATTACTTTAGTCCTTCAACCATCGACACCTCGTCAAGTGCTTCACCAGTAATCACTTACTTATACAAACTGAATCACATCCTTCATCGTGACGCCATACACATACCCATTGGTCTCTCGAGTCTACAACGCCCCAAACTAGACAATTTATGATTATCCACATTTACATTACCCGATTCATCGACATTATCATGCATATTCGCGCCTTCCCTTCAAATGGCCGAACCACTCTTCGCACCTTAAGAACTCTGGGTAGTCCAAAATCCCAAACTGAACACAAATCTAGACTCACAAGAGCCTATCAGAAACACATCACATGAATATCCCAGCCTCAAGGTTCCATTACTCCACTTCACCAAGAGCTAGAGATGCAACCATACACACATAACCCAAAACAAGCTGCGCACAATGGTTAACGATTCTTAGTTGATTATTGCATAAAGGACTCTATGTCTCGATACTAACTCCCTCATCAACAAAGACAAACATTTTTGATCTACCAACCTGATCTTACAGGGAACATAACCCTACACACTTGCATTCACACGGTAGAGTAAGCAAACTCACCTAGAAAACCCACGAAGAACTCAGTCTCCCAATCACCTGATCCTAGTAGCACCCATTCTCTAAATATAAACTCATGGATCACAACATGAACACCAATCCATTGAGACTCCCAACTTCCCAAAACAACTAAAAATTATGACCCACTCTCAACCTACTCCTAGTACCCATCAACACTTTGTTCCCAAAGAATCCTGTAATTTCACCTTGAAATTGCATCGACCATAGTCACACAACTATTGTCAACCCCGATCATAATAATTAGATCATTCGCTACACTTAAGCTCTCAACTCTCAGACCTCCTTTGCACACACATAAACACCAATCCAACCTCATACTTCGCACAACACATCCCATAAGACTACAAACTCGTCACCAGTCATACAGTGAGATATGAGGCCAACATTCCCATCACACCAAGACCTCACTTCATAAGTTTACAATTCACTAACCTAACTCCCATTAGGTAAATCACAACCACATCACTGCCTTAAGCCCACTGTCCAAGCAACTCTCATAAAAAGTGCACAATACCAAACAAGGAAATTTTAATCCTGAGATCTTTTATCTAAAGTTACTAATAACTTCCATGACCATGCAGACGCTTTTCGCACTTTTGCTCCCCAGGTACGCATCTATCGCAGACATCTTAACCCACAATTTCTCGCCTATCACCCCAAGCCACCCAAATCACACAGTACACTACTGACCCTTATTACTCCATACTTCATCCCCATAGACAAACAACATATCCACCTTTGAACCTAAGGTCGAACACAAATAACCTCCAGATATGTCACACTCAGGACACACCGTTTCAGTACTAGGCCAACTGCACTATCGAACCCTTCTATGGTCCTTTCAAAACTTATACACCCGGCATGGTTCCTAAACACGATTTCCTAATCACGAGGAGAATGACCCAATCATGGACCTGCATTCATGTAAGAATCCCACAGAACTAATACTCGAGGATTTCACCGCGTAAATAATTAAACCACTGAACTCCCTTAGAGACCTCACTCAACGAGAACTAAAGCTACCAACCTTCTATACAAACCAAACTACATCTCTAAAAACATCACCCAAACGCTTAGATTCACAGGGTAAAGCAAATGGGCTCTTCAAGGAACCATAGGCAAACGAACCCACACTCAAATGATCCCAACGTTTAATTCCCACCGAGGATGAACAATCGCACTAGTCAATTAACCACAAAACATCTCTCCTGCTAGAAAAACCACGAGTCGGCTCTACGCTCTCGCTCCATGTCACTACCTCTTAGGGCCACTATTACACACTTGGTTTGAGAGAAGGTTAACCACTAGTCTTCATAAAGACCTCTGACATCATTATATAAACGTTGTCGATCACCATTCACAATGAGGATATCACTCGTCACACCAGGTCTTTACACTTAGATCTCTTCACAAGAAAATTAACTACTTTCATGCTTTCACATCCTAACGTCACATCGCACGTGTCCATAAGACTCTCATTGGTTAACCACTAAAGCATAACACCACACATACTCTCATCACTTTAGGACATCTCCTCATGGGGTCGCGTCACATTCATTTGATTCCCAATAGGTAGGTAACAACCCAACGGGTAGGTAAAAACCATGTCACAGTCTCAAACTCGCGACTTCAGTACACCCATCAGAAAACACAAAACGTTCAACTGAGAACACCTATCCCTTATGTCACTACACAATTACCATCGACGCATGACTATCTAAATATGAAAGCAACTACAAGTAATTCGAACAAAACGAACCTCGCCTACCAACTCTAGATCAAGCAACACCATCTTATCCCTCGCCCCTAAGCGTAAGATAACATCACCATCTCTAGATCTTATGCCATGTCACATACTACCACCATCATCCCCTCATGGGACCTCCTCATACCAACACGTCATCCCAAGACGACCGAGTCAGCTACATCAACAACATCTATCACATGCCCCACAAACTTCACACACTCACACTCACACTCACATTCTTATGAAACGCCATGTATTTTACATAGTTTTCTAATCCTGGAAACGACAACCCAAGCCACAAAACTCATCTCCGCGAAACTTTTCAAACATCTTTGGATCATCATTTACCACATCCCAACTACCATCGATACATATTTCATCATACGCACATGCACATCACTCGATAACCAATCTGTCGACAACATCTTAAATCCACATACTCATTCCTCATACACTTTTAACTTCTCTCAAGAAACACGACTCAGCACCACGCCACGAGGAGAACACAATGGTCATCAATAGACTCTCAAAACCATTTGGCACCACTATGGCCACTGAGCAATGTATGTGTATTATTTTTTAATATTATGCATGGATGTTCGATATTCTGTATAGTATTTAATCTGGTGTGTAGAGTACGGCTTGCACACAGAAGATCAGATTTTAGGTTACTGCAGAATATAAGTTTTATGTTCACAGTTTTGATGGAAATAGACATACGATCAGTACGACTGTGCACAGAGTTTTAGTAAGCTTATCTTGGTTACGAAAAACAGATAACAGTGTCGTCTATTATTTCGACTATCTGTACTAGTGCACTTTGTGTGTATTGAATGGGGCATTTGGGTTAATAAATTTTATACTGACTATATAAATTAATTCACACCCCAAGGTTATTATTAATAGTGCTTATCCTCTTAATCTTGAAATAATTATTGATTTACGTATATTTAATATTTATTATTTTGATTCATTAGAGGGTGCGTGTGACGCCCCGTCCTCCGGGCACGTCAGGACATACATAAATATAAATAAAGTGATATTCTAGCCATTCATTCATATTTATGTACGTTAGTTATTACATCATAAAGGAGTTCTGAACTGTTTAAAGTACTTAAATATTATAGTTTCACCAATAAATTTAAAAAAATTACACTAAGCATGAGAGAATTAAATATAAGCATAAAAGTAGAAGTCTCGACTCCTCAGAATGCATCAGTGAAATCCATGTGCTCTTAGAACTCATCCTGTTCTTCAAACTCTTCTTCTCCCTCTGGGACGACTTCCTCTAAGAACTCCTTCCTACCTGTGGCACGAATGCCATGAGCCAGGACCCAGAAACAAAACACTCCAACCTTCTAACTAATCTCACGGCACAAAATTCACCGCAACACATACCATATAACTCCCAATACAGTCTACGGTCAAGGAGACAGACAAATTTATAACATAATAGCAGATAAGTCAATAAACATGCGTGTATGAAATGCAGATGCCCAACCCAAAATGCACCCAGATTATAACAGGGATTCCACGTCAGGAATCACCATAGTAGACTTAATGGGACTTGATCACCAAAGCCATCGTTGCGCCTCGTTGCGAAAGGTAAATGCATTGTCGGGCTTCATGCCATAGCTATTTTACTCAATGGCAACGGTGTAGGGGTCGACCAACCAAAATATTTCAGCCACCCTTATCCGGACCGACAATTATATGCGCATAAAACCCACCTTAAGATGCGTAATGCGTCGATGTCAACCCAAAAGTCCAAAAAAATTTAAAAGACGTTTTACACTATACAATGTACCAAGATGAGGGATTTAGGACCGCCATCAATTGGGCTCTTCTCTGAATTTACTACCACGGTGGGATTAGGACTGCCATCAATTAGGCTCTTTTCTGAATTACCCTTAAAAACATCGCGGCAATGGGGTTTAGGTCCACCATCAATTGGTCTCTTCTCCGAATTTAGCACCACAATGGGAATAGGTCCGCCATCAATTGGGCTCTTCTCTGAATTACCCTTCAAAACATCGTGGTAGTGGGGTTTAGGTCTGCCATCAATTGGGCTCTTCTCTGAATTTACCACCATAGTGGGATTAGGTCCGCCATTAATTGGGCTCTTCTCCGAATTACCCTTCAAAACATCGTGGTAATGGGGTTTAGGTCTGCCATCAATTGGGCTCTTCTCTGAATTTACCACCATAGTGGGATTAGGTCCGCCATTAATTGGGCTCTTCTCCGAATTTATCCAATTTTCCCGTATCATAACTCAAGGAACGCAAAATCAAGGAGATATCAAAACCAAAATGCTAGTAACGAACCCATGGTGCCTAACAGTATTCATGATAAATCATGTCAAACACTGGGGATGTACCTATGGTGTTGGGATTTTAGGGGGTTATTTTGAAAAATATTCAAAAATAAGAAATTCAATGAATGTTTAGAAAAATATTTTAACACCTTGAAAATCAAATTTTGAAAATCTTTTTTGTTGAAAATAGAGTCGCCACTTAGTTTTTGCAAAAAATTAAGAAAAATAAAATTGACTACTGATCTTTAAAATGTTAACCAGGAAAAGAGGGTTCGGGGGTTAAAGTACGAATCGAAAAAGATGTTAGGCACCCCGTTCGCCCAACCATAAGGTTGGTCTCTACTAACCATCATTGGCTCTTTAATAGAATTTTTCAAATGTATGCAAATAAAGAAAATAGAGGTAAAGAGAGAGCATCCAAAATCAAATATAGAAAATACATAAGATATGTACATAGCACTCCAAAATACATAAATATCAAAAGAAAAATCCTAAATCCTATGGCATGCAATTTCTATCTAAAGGATACATGAAACATATCCACATGCAATTTCATTAAAATAATCCTAAACTATCATGATTCAAATGAAAGAATAAAATAAGTTAAAAATGCTAAAATTATCTAAACATGGATCGCTACAAAATATGTCAAACAATTATGAAATAAAATGATAAAACCTTAAACTAATATGTACAATATGTATGTTGTCAAATCATCTAAAAGTATATAAAAAAAACATGTAAAAAGTCTTGTGTTAAGAACTAACCAAAATAATAAAATCTAATAACAAACATTTTATGTATTAATAAGCAAATATTTAAAATTTTAATTTGAAGAAGAAAAAAATAAAAGAAAGCTTACAAAAGATTAGTTAAGTCAAAAATAAAATGTTTAAAAAAATACTTATTTAAACAACTTAAAAGGACACTATTTACATTTTATGTTTTCAAGCAAAGTAAAAAAAAATAGACATGAGATAAATGAAAAAGTTCTAAAAACAAAGATTATACTAGGAGTACACAAGAGATCCGAGAAACTTGAAAATCGAACCAATCTGACCTCTATAGGTTGGGTTGGTTCAGTTTTTACAAGTAATTGGTTTGGTCTTGGGTTCCAAAAAAGGCAAACTGATAATATTAGTTCGGTTCCTGGGTTAATCTAGGATTAACCTGAACCAACCCGAAAACCGATATATATATATATATATATAAAGAAATAAAAAATATAACCATTAAATTACATATATAATTATTGTGAGATTCATATAGAAAAAGTAAAAAGATTTCTACATTTACAAATTAGATAAAAAAAAGAGTAATTAGATTAAATAATTATAATGTATGTGTCTTAGCTTTTATTTATTATTCATTTCAAAATTTTAAAACTTATACATATTGATTTTTTTCATGGGCGCAAAGTAATTTTTAAAATTTATGGAACCGTGGTTCCAAACCGAACCAACCCAATTTTTATTGGTTTGGTTTGGTTTAGTTCTACAATATGATTCGATTGGTTATGGGTCCAAAAAATTGGAACCGATAAAAATTGGTTCGGTTCTAAATTTAATACGGAATCGAACCGAATCGACCCATGTGCACCCCTAAATTATACTACCATTTAGAAAAAAAAATAAGAACTAACATAAAATGGCTTTTTTATAATTTTTAGGTTTATTAAAAAAGAAAGGCCAAGGAAAATAAGATAAATACTAAAAAAAAAATCAAGCTATAGAAAATGAAACCTTTTTATGAAAAAAAAAAAGCTAATGATAAAAATGAGAATAAAATGCTATAGTGAAAAATTATACTATTATTAAAAGAAAATAAAAGCTAACAAAGAAAAATTAGATTAATTTTAGTGAAAGAACTTTTAAACTAACATTAAAGAGAAAACAAAGAAAATGTAATATTAGCATTAAAGAAAATAAAATGAATAATAAAGAGAGATAAAATGCTATAAAAAAGAAAAAGAAGAGAAAATGAAAAATAAAAACTAAGATTACAAGAAAGAAATGAAAAAGAAATAACTAATGCATTGAAAGAAAATTACATTAAGTTAAAAGAAAATAAAACTACATTAAAAGAAAAAGAAGAAAGTAAATGCTAAGGAAATTACATTACTATCAAATGAAAGTTAAGAACTAAAATAGAGCATTCAATTAATGGTATAAGAAAGGAAAATAAAATGAAATGCTAATAAACAGAAATTAGACTAATTAAAAGAAAATGAATGTAATTAATGCTAGAATATTAAATTAAAAAAAATAAAAGAAACAAAGTACTAATAAAGAAAGAACTAAATTAACATTAAGAGAAAATTAGCAATTAGATGGGTGCAATATTGATAATTACAACCATTTTCATGTAAGTACTTTGATTATATCAATTAACAACATAATCAAGTTGTAATTGCTAGAAATATATTAGCACTATTTTAATGAATTAATTGAATGTAATAAGGTATTAAAATGAAATAAAAATGAAATAGTCTATAAATGAAATTAACATTAAATAGCCTAACTACATTAAACAACAAACTACAAACTACATTGCATATATTAAATGAAATGGACTATAAATGAAATTGAAGAATTTGAAAATGATTATTAACCCGATCACCCCAAGACAGAGAAATAGAGTATAGAAAGATCGGAAATCCAAACGAGGTACCTAGATTGCTGGGGAATCCTCAAGTCAATGGAATGAGCTTCGATTGTCCAATCCTAAGGTGGTGATCCAAGCAAGGCTTTAAGGTAGACGTCGAAGGCTTGGTATTTTGCCAGGGTTTCGACCTCGGGGTCCGGAATTGCTTAGCAATTCGGTAGGATTCCTCTCACTAAACAACTCTATATTTTTTTATCCTTGAAAATGTACCAGGGGTACGGTATTTATAGAGTGTATCAGCCAATGAGATGCTGCCACGTTTAAGGGACACGTCAGGCCATTTGGAGTTAGCGGTCGCCACAATGCAAGTTCGCGGTTGCCATGTTTTTGAAAGGTTCCACAAAGTTCTATGGCGGTCGCCATGATGCAAGCTAGCGGTTGCCAGAATGAAAGGTTGCGGTCGCCACTTTGCGCTAGATTTTCTGCAAAGGTCTATGGCGGTCGCCATGATGAGAGTTAGCGGTCACCTTACTTGGGCAGCAAGTTTCGATGATTCGTCAAAATTTTATTGGTTTGAAGGTTTCGGGTTCAAATACCCAGCTTGGATCACTTCTCGAGGATTGTACCGAGGCACTATTCCACTTGTTTTCATCATCGAATTCACCTAAGATTGGGCGGGGTCAAATTGAGATGTCTACAGTTGCCCCTCTTTGATATAATTTGCATAGCAATGCGTGAAGAAGGTTATATCAAAGACCCAGGGACAACAACCATTTGACCGAGCAGTCAATCTTAGGCCACAAACACACAAGCATGCAATGATGTTGGTCGTACTCGAATTTTCATCGACCTACCTACGTATCCCTTTTTGCTAGGGATCAGACCAGAATGTAGCTCACAGGGTAAAATGCGAGATGCAATGATAAGAGATATGATGCATAACAAGTATAGTGTAATACAGATAAAAAGCGAGTCAGTTTAAGGTCATGATGAGGACCGATGAGTCAGTTTATGGTCATGACGAGGACCGAGTCAGTGTAGGGTCATGAGGAGGACCGATGAGTCGGTTTAAGGTCATGAGGAGGACCGAGTCAGTTTAGGATCGGTTTAAGGTCATGAGGAGGACCGAGTCAATTTAGGGTTATGAGGAGGACCGAGTTAGATTAAGGTCATGAGGAGGACTGAGTCAGTTTAGGGCTATGAGGAGGATCGATAAGTCAGTTTAAGGACATGAGGAGGACCGATAAGTCAGTTTAGGGCCATGAGGAGGACCGAGTCAGCTTAGGGTCATGAGGAGAACCGACGAGTCAGTTTAAGGTCATGAGGAGGACCGAGTCAGTTTAGAGCTACGAGGAGGACCGAGTCAATTTAAGGTCGTGAGGAGGACCGAGTCAGTTTAAGGTCGTGAGGAGGACCGAGTCAGTTTAGGGTCATGAGGAGGACCGATAAGTCAGTTTAAGGTCGTGAGGAGGACCGATAAGTCAGTTTAAGGTCATGAGGAGGATCGAATCAGTTTAGGGTCATGAGGAGAATCGATGAGTTAGTTTAAGGTCATGAGAAGGACCGATAAGTCAGTTTAAGGTCGTCAGGAGGACCGATAAGTCAGCTTAGGGTCGTGAGGAGGACCAACGAATCAATTTAAGGTCATGAGGAGGACCGAGTTAGTTTAGGGTCATGAGGAGGACTGAGTTAGTTTAGGGTCATGAGGAGGACCGATAAATCAGTTTAAGGTTGTGAGGAGGACCGATAAGTTAGTTTAAAATCATGAGGAGGATTGACAAGTCAGTTTAGGGTCGTGAGGAGGACCAGCGAGTCAGTTTAGGATCGTGAGGAGGACCGAGTCAGTTTAGGGTCATGAGGAGGACCGACGAGTCATTTTAAGGTCATTAGGAGGACCAACAAGTCAGTATAAGGACTTGAGGAGGATCGATAAGTCAGTTTAGGGTCATGAGGAGGACCGAGTCAGTTTAGGGTCTTGAGGAGGACCGAGTCAGTTTAAGGTCATGAGGAGGATCGAGTCAGTTTAGGGTTATGAGGAGGACCGATAAGTCAGTTTAAGGTTGTGAGGAGGACAGATAAGTCAATTTAGGATCGTGAGGAGGACCATCGAGTCAGTTTGAGGTCATGAGGAGGATCGACGAGTCAAATGTCGAACTAATAGATCGAGTTAAGACCTAAAAATTCAGAACAGGAAGCGAGAATAATTACGGCTTAGAATTAAATTTATCGGGAAGAAAATCAAGAATTAATAGGTCGATTTAAGACCTAATAATTCAGGATGAGACATGAGATAAAAATAATTTAAAAACCAAATCACGGCTTAAAAATTAACTTTATCGGGAGAAAAAAATACCTGACACAGAATTTTCTCGAAATAAAAGCTCTAAGAGTCATTTTTAGAAACAAAACATGCACACAAAATAAACGTCAAAATTTTATGTTTTCTGAAAATTATTTTTGCTAAAGAAAATAATTTAATAAATAAAATAAATGCATAATAGTAATAATAATAATAATAATAATAAAACAAAACACTCATTAAAAATGCCCAACTAGCCCCTGAGAACCGTAAAACGTCATAATGGCGAACTGATACGGGGCCACCAACTTTGGAGTTGGCGGTCGCCGTGATGGGATTGACATGACGGTTGACAAGTCAGCGGGCGCCAGGATGGAACCCCTCTCACATGGCGGCCGCCGGGTAAGAACCCCTATGACATGGCGGGCGCCGTGTGTCGTTTGGACAACCTGGCAGTCGCTCACTCTAGAAATGGCGACCGCCATCTTGAGACGCGTACCAGGCACTTTAAGGCGCGCGGGATGGCTTATTTTCTCATATCTCTTTCTCTCTCTAGCCTCTTGTTCTCTCTCAGACTCTCTTGTTTCTCATTAGCTTTTCCTTGCTTTCCAATCTTTTGTGCCTCTTTGCTTCCACTTTTGTACGATGTTTACCCTTTTGTTTGTGATCCCCTTCCTCTTCGTGGCAAGCCAGGGCCTGGGATATGAGGATTTGGGGGCACGACAGGGCCCCTCTGCTACTGGGAGCTCCTCTATGGGTGTCCTTCCTACCAGTGGGGTCACTTCTACGCAACCCACTGCAGCGATGGAATGGTTGAGGCGGAGCGTGCTTCTTGCTATGTTGCTGAGGAGAAGGCACGAGCAGCTACTAAGGCGTAGGCGACTGCGGACGCTGCTGCTATGGCCGCGATGGCTGACTTTTTGGATCCTAACGCAGGAGAGGGCCATCCGACGCCCTTTGACCCGTATACATATGCTCTACTGCCTCATCGGGTAGTTCTGCACGGGATGAGATGCTACAAGCCTCCAGATGACGTTGTTGTTGCCGACCTTCTTCTGCGGGAGCCAAACCATCATCATATGTCTCGTCGGCACCCATCAGTAACTTTTCCAAACTTGCTGTATAAATACCAAAGCATGTTGTATGGTATGACAAACGTAGACGCATGCCTAGGATCCCCTCAGATGTGTTGTGATATGATTATGAATATGATGATGATGATTATGATATTGTTGATTTATTTTATTGAATAATTTTGGTGATGTGGATGATGACTGAGATTTTGAACTTAGCTTAAGTACCCTATGCAAAGGAGATTAAAACAGTAGGGACACTTAGGTTTGAACAAACAAAGAAATGGGCAATTATTTTTAGAGTAAAAAGGCTTGAATTGTTTTTTGATTTTACGAAAACATAAGAAAATTAAGGGGGAAATTTTGTTTTCTATTTTTGGAGCAAATTTTCAAAAATTGTAGAATTTTAGAGGGAATTTTGTCAAAAATCCTAAAATTTCGGACAAAATTATTATTATTATTTTTTTTTTCAAACTCTAGAAATTTGAGATTGGGGGCAAATTTTCAAAGATTCCTAAAAAATTTAAGGGGAATTTTGTCAAAATCCTAAAATTTTGGGTAAATTATTATTATTTATTTATTTATTTTTTGGAAAGAAAGGTTGACATAAAATCATAAAATTTTGCCTGATGCGCCAGACTAAGGATTACCAGGACATGCAGAAATCACTAACCTAGGGTTAGAGGGCTTAGCTTGAAAAGAACCGAAGGACCGTCACCTAGGCTTTGAATGATTTGCTTGATTTATTAAGGTTATCCGCTGCATGTGTCATGTGTTTGATCTGCTCTTTATGTATCCTTTGTTCCTCCCTTCTTTATAGGCTGGTCACTATGTCCGACGTTTTTGGGGATCTCCCTCTAGGGAGGTGTTGGAGTAGTATGACGCCCTCCCTACTCCCAGCCGGGCTTATATTGATGCTTTCGGCTTTTCTTGCTTCATACCCTTATTGGGTTGGACGAGCAAGGACCAGGTCTGGCTGACGACCCTGGCGGAGCAGTGGTAGGATACCACCAATACCTTCCACTTCACCACATTTGAGGCTACTCTGATGCCTCTGGACTTCGCGCTGATCACTGGTATTTGGGTGGGCGATGCCCCTGTTCCATTTGATCCCACCATTGCGCAGTCTGCTGATGCCCTAATGTACTTCCTCGGGGCCATTTCGGCGCAGATAGACAGAGATCGGGTCCGATATACCTAGTTTTTCGATCGTTTTCAACACTTCCAGTGCACCGAGCCCCGCCATTATGAGTGGGTCGCCCGGGGCTTTCTTATGTATATGTTTGGTACCTCCTTGTTTTCGAACGAAGAGAACACCGTTCATTTACACTACTTGGGCGGCTTGGCTCATCTTGACCGGCTTGCTTCGTACGATTGGGGAGGCGCTGCTCTGGCTACTCTCTACAGCTTCATGCAAACCTTGACCCGATTCCCCCAGGAGCTCAGCATCGGGGGATACTGGAGGGTCTGGGAGATATGATTTAGTTTCTGCAGTTCTTCATCTATTTCTGTTATCTGTTATTTCTGCTTGCTAACATCTTCTTCTTTGCAGTTATGGACCTATGAGTTCCTCAGGCTTCACATCTCGGCAAACTCTGCGGTAGACTCTTTGCTTATTCCCCGTGCAGCCCGGTGGTCTAAGGGATGAAGGGGAAAAAGTCCGGAGGGAAGGACCTTGACCGATTTCGAGTGTCTTTGGACCGGCTAACCCCTAACCAGGTATCTTTTCTTATCATTCAATACACTTCTTTCTATATTATACTACTTACTGCGCTGTTCACTGTCCTACACCGCACTGTTCTTCATTCCGTTCACTGTACTGCACTGCATTGCACTGGGCACTGATTACTGCACACTATTCATCATACTGTATGTCTTACTGTTCTTTGCATTGTATTGTACTTTGAACTGTCGCAGGTCTACTGGGATGTCTGGAGAGGGGTAGAGGATCGGGCCGGCGCAGATCTGATGCGCAGCCGTGACATTACTGCGAGGCGTATCCTGTTGGAGGGCCCATTTGGGCGGGAGTACTATCTGGGAGAGTGGGTGGTTCGCCAATCGCTCGGGCTGGATCACTTTCGGATCCCGGTGGTTCCTCCGACCTGTATGCGCCGGACTGAGGATCTGAGCCTTGTTGACCTGCTGCTGGAGACAGTGGGGACCCCGGCTATGGAGCTGCTCGTAGCGGAGGGAGATTATACGGCCTGAGCTCAGGCTCATCTGATGGGACCACTAGGACACGTCCTGGTTGCCCCAGGAGACAGGAGGCGAGGACAGGCACCAGAGGCTGCTGATATTGGTGCTGCTGGTGTAGTTGCTGCAGCTGCTGGTGCAGCTGGAGCTGCTGGTGGAGTTGGGGATAGGGCTATTGAGGTACCTTGGACGGTGTCGTCCTTCATTGCTGGGTATCCTTTTGATATCCCCGTCCTGGTTCCTCCAGTCCCGGAGTTCCGGCCAGAGCACGCCCAGGTTTAACACTTTTCTGACTATTTTCTTTTCGTCTTTCTTTATTCGTAGACTGCTCAGTTCTGTTTTACTTCTTGACAGACGGATCAGGTTTGGGTAGATCTTCTCATGCTAGCGGTGAGCGGCCTGTGGACCCTTGTCCGCCAATAGGATGCAACCTTACGTGCTGCTAGGGTTCCATTCGTTCCCTTGCCAGTGAGTATCTCTTCCTGTGCCTTATTGTTATATTCTGTACTTTATTCTTATTCCTGTTTCTCTTTTCAGGCACTGGTAGCTACTACAGGAGTAGTATTGCCACTGGCCCCTGCTCAGCCTCCTGCCCCAATTCCGGCACGCGGTCGTGGGTCCCGTGCTTCTTTCAGAGCCCGCTCCCGAGGATTTGCATCTTCTGCCCGGAGCCGTTCCAGAGTTGTCTCCTCCTCCTCTGTCAGTGATGACGGCGATGATTTTGACAAACTTTTCAAGGACGACAGCTCGGAATAGCCCGGTCCTTCTCGCCGAGTCTGCCCGAGGCATACATGAGAGAGAGAGCCCCCCCTTTTTGATACATTTTATTTTGATGGGCTACGTGCCCTAGTTTGATACATTTACGGGCTTACGTGGCCCTGTTTACCATTTTATTGAGCCAGGGTGCCCCAGTTATACTTTGATACAATCTGCTACTTTTTGATGCATTTTAGGGCCTTCGTGCCATTTATTGCCTTATATTCATCTGCTTGTATGGTTCTCTTACTGCTCAAACTGTCATGGATGCACAGATCAAATACCCCAATTCATATAGATCACATAAGCTGCACACTGACACACACCCACCGTGCTCAAACATGGCGGTCGTCATAATGCAACATGGCGGTCGCAACTTTCTAGAAAGTTCACCTGGCGGTCGCCGTTTGAACATGGCGGTCGCCTGGTCAAAGGGCTGATGTCACTGTACTATACTTTTTGGAGTTGGCGGTCGCCAGTTCCAAGATGGCGATCGCCACTTTGAGCGTGCCTTTTACCGAGTTTTTGATTTTTTGCCCTTCCTAGAGGCCCCATTTGCTGTTATTCCGACCCAGATGGCTTCTCCTCTTTCTCTATGGATTGAAGCATTTTCCCGCATTGAATGTTTAAACTTCGCCCCTTTTGGCCTGAACACTCTTTTCTCACTGAGGACCGTGGAGGTTAACAATCCCTTATTGTCTGCTGCTGCTCAACTGTGGGATCCGTAGTCTCACATCTTTCGATTTAGCCTTGAAGAACTCTGCCCCACTACAGAGGAGTTTGCTGCCATTTTGGACCTGACTCCACGGAGTTCCAATGTTATTTCCACTCCCTTTCTTTCTGCTCGGCGGCAGGTGGTTCAACTCTATGGTCTATCTAGAATGGAAGCTTCCCTTCTGATATCAAGTGACTGTCTCGACATTCCATGGCTTATTGAAAGGTTCCGTCCTACTAGCGATCTTAGAAATCTTGACTTTCAGTTGTGGTGTCGTTATGCACTTTGCCTCTGCCTCCTTGCCCAGTATCTCCTTGTCCCTTCCAATGGGCGGGTTAATTGTGCCCTGGTCGACATTGTTGGCCAAATGTGGATGGGTAAGAACTTTGTGCCCCTTGTTTTGGCCGAGACACTGCTAGGTCTAGACACTGTCCTTCATGGTGAGACTACCACCTTTGCTGGCAGCCCTTTACTTCTTCAGGTATGCTTAGCGTCTTCTTCTGTATCAAGCTTTCTGTCATACCACAAAGCCTTTCTCTTACTATTTTAACTCTTGCTACAAATTTGGCTGATGGAGAAGGTAAATCATGTACAGAAACCACCCACCGGTAGGCACATTGCCGTTGCTTTCCTTTACCACCTGCGTTATCAGATATGTGACACCAAGGCATCTTGGTGAAAATATATTTCTTCTCTGACTGGCCCAGACATTACCTGGCAGTGCCCTTGGTGGCGTATTCCTGCTATGACTCTGACCACTATGGATCATCCTGGTGTTTTGCTGGTCGGCCTTCGTCAGACTACTTTCTACTACCCCTGTCGGATCATGCGGTAGTTCGGTCATAGCCAGGTCATCTCTCACCATATCCGAGGCCGTTTATCTTCGTCTGTACTACAAGCCCAGTTTCTGGCACTGTATCAGGATGCCTAGCCATCCTGCTCATTGATGGAGATGCATGAGTTGCAATGTCACGAGCTTTCTGCTGAATACAAGATATGGCTAACACAAAACAGGGAGAAGAAGGATAAGGAATAGGAGAAACAGGTAACGAAAAGGAGAAGGATTTAAGGATCTCTGCTTTATTTTAAAAATTTCATAGCTTTTTTTTTGTAGAATTTGGGACTCGCGTGCCCTCCCTTTATTTAAGAACTTTGTAATCTTGCTTAAAGTAATGAAAAACTCACACTTCATGTTTAAGATGGTTCAAATTTATCAAAGCATGAATGTCTTTATTATCCAAATCCAGAAATTAATTTGCATTGGTCTTACTCAGATTCAAAGATGGTTAAAAACAAATAACGTGGCCAGACTTCTTAAAAGAAGCTGCCTACGTATTCCAAAAAGATGGAATCAGGCCGTAACGTAGTTCAAGCTCGGTTTTCCCTCGGGTATTGATACTCTCCTTTTGTAGTGTCTTAACTTTTGCCAAGATTGCCCTTTCAAGTTTTCGACCTTGCGGGCTGCTCTAACTTTTTCCTGAGTTGCCTTTTCGATTTTCAACTCAACGAGCTTTTATTTTCTCCTTATTTTTACCTCATGGATAGTATTTTTTGAGTTGATCGAGGTTAACTGGAGTAGAGATTGCATTGCCATCCAAGTCCATGATAATGACTGCACCACTAGTCATGATGGTTTTAATGAGAAACGGTCAAGACCAGTTTGGCTTGAACTTGCCTCTTGGGTCAAAAATAGGAGCTCTGATCCCTTTAAGGACCAAATCCCCTTCTCTGAGATTTCGAGTTTTAACCTTTTTATTGAACGCCCGAGCTATCCTCCTTTGGTAACCTTGTACATGAAGTAGAGCTTGTAGTCTTCTTTCATCAAACAAGAGCAACTCTTCCATCCGGTTCCTCTGCCATTCTGCTTCTGAGATATTGGCCTCGGC
>JAUMHN010397699.1:0-16375 GCA_032360265.1 Heliamphora ciliata
TGCATGTTGGGTTGGGCATCTGCATTTGATATACGCATGTTTATTGACTTATCTGCTATCCTATCATAAATTTGTCTATCTCCTTGACTATAAACTGTATTGGGTGTTATATGGTATGTGTTGTGGTGAATTTTGTGCCGTGAGATTAGTTAAAAGATTAGAATGTTTTGCTTCTGGGCCTTGGCTCATGGCATTCGTGTCACAGGTGAGGAGTTTCTAGAGGAAGTCATCCTCGAGGGAGAAGAAGAGTTGGAAGAACAAAATGAGTTCTAAGAATACATGGATCCCACTGACGCAGTCTGAAGAATCAATGATCTCTTCTTTTGCTCTTATATTCAGTTCTCTCGTGCTTAGTGTAATTTTTTGAATTTTCTCGGTGAAACTATAATAGTTATGTAATTTTGGACTGTTCAGAACTCGTTTATGTTGTAATAACTATCGTATGTAAATATGAATGTATGGCTAGTATATCCATTTGTTTATATTTATGTATGTCTCGACGTGCCCGGAGGACGGGGCGTCACAATTGATATCAGAACTTAGGTTTAGTGAACCTTCAGGCCTTGGGTTATGGGAAACCATGCATTCTGTCGCGTTGGAGCTCTATAGGAGGCGTTGTATTAATTGATATTATCATCAATACATTATTAGAACTAAAATCTGATGCGTCTAAGTTCTTTAGCTAGTCGCGTCAGGACAATACCGAGTTCAGGAAGAGCAAGGAATCTACTCGCGAAAGACAAGTAAGGGCATCAAGATCGAAGATCGGAGATTCATGCAACGAGTTTTCTTATTTTATGGGGGGTAGACCGGAGTGTGCACTAGAAGAAGTTTTAGATATCACCTCGAGAGATACCGTTAGAACCCTGCGACTTCATCCTTATTTGTCATTTTCTCATTTACTCCAAGCCCTAGTGTTAACTTTTTGAAGTTCTTTTGCATGTCCCTTCTTCTTATATCGTCGGTCCTCAACGGTACCATTAAGTGTCGTTTGTCGATAACACTTATGCACCCAAATCTTGTTGATAACCCTATTCGAAATTCAATCCTAGAAAGTACCCTTGTATTTAAGTTTTTGTGCCTCGATAATGACCGGTATTCGCATTTGATTCTCCTCCGATTCGAGTCATCATCTGTGAACTAACTGTTCTCTTGTAGAACTCGATATCAATTTTTTGTCAAGTATCCATTCCAAGCATTCGACATTGATAAAATTTTCTGCCATCGTTCATTTCTCTCAATCCTGAAACCACAATCTGTTGTAGTGATTTTGTGAATTCTTCGTACACTCTTAAAATCTTTACCAGGGAAGTAGACTTAGATTCTTGCATTGAAGTACGCTAGGCCGACGTAACTTCAGGGTAAATATCTAATTTGGCTGACCCTTTTGCTTAAACATCTCTTTTTTCATAATCTAATTGTACTGGACTAGTTCCGATGACACTTGTTTAAAAGTATTGTTCATTGTCCTCCTCTTGTTTCTCCTACAATTGAACCCCAAATGACCACTCAATTTGTGTCAATGGTAATTGCCTTAACCATGACCAATTAACCTTGTACAACCTATCATTCTAACCATCTGGGAATCTTTCCTTGAATCTTGATAAAGGACTTGTTCACCTTCCTTAAGTCGTTTTAACCTCCAGCCACATTTCGTGCAGTCTAGTACGTCATTCGAAATCCTCGGCTAAACGCTTGGCTGCTCACCACCCCAGGTCGCGTCTCTTAAGACCTAGATTGATGAGGAACGATAGTTATTAGAGTTTAACGTTTTCATGAGGGGCTCAGATGATGCACATTCTCGGAAGAACCACCTGGCTTATCATCAAGTCGCAAAGTAGATCTCTACCTGGAACGTGTTTTAAAGATTAATAACCCCGACTACAAGAACTGCTAAGTAGGAGGCAACATCTCTAACAGAGATCTATATGAAGGTTCCTACCGCCATCACTGATAAAACTCGCATAGGACCCGCGGGAGTGTGGCACGTGGTGCTACAATGGAAATGCTATGGAACTTGGAAGTAACGTGGGTCTACGCAATCAAAGTTCGATGATTTTATCCACACCTATTCTAGTTGGGACCCTATGTCTTATGTATCTCGTTCTTTGCTATCGTTCTAAGAAAAACTTATATTCTTAACCGATTGTGTACTCAAACTTGAATGTTATGAAATAGAAATGAATAATTCCTAAATTAACTCCACAAGATCCCAAAACCTAAAGACAATCAAGATTTTAAAAAGATGACTCACAAGCCGTAACGCCTTCCCTCTTTATTTAGATGTTAGGAAGACGACCTAACCATTAATGGCCAATAGATGGACCCGTAGACAAAGAAGCGCCAAGATTAGCCTAAGCCTTGCATGAACTCGCAGCCAGCGTCAATCATCCACACGTGTGTGATCGAGCAAAGTTCTTATCATAACTCAGAAAACAACGAACCCGTACGTTTAAGGGGGGTGCTGAACCAAGAGTGGCCGTAGAATGGCTAAGAGCAATCAAGAAATTATTCAACTCTATGGGAGTTCAAGACAAGGCTGACCAAGTAGCTCTAGCAGCACACCTATTGGAAGGAGAGGCCGACTACTGGTGGTCTATGATTAACAACACCCAAGATGTAGCAGCTTTGTCCTGGAATCAGTTTGAAGAATTATTTTTGGAAAAGTACTTCTCAGCTCCCTTTCGACAGGAACAAGTCAAAGAATTTCTGAAGCTAAAATAAGAATCTTTGTCAGTAATCCAGCCCGTCAACCGCTTCGAAGAGATGAGCCGATTCGTTGCGACCATCATACCTGACGAAGAATCATGGGTACGAAATATCGAGTGGGGCCTAGAACCCTCTATCTGGACTAGAGTCATTTGCTTATAGTTTCTGACTTACACTCAAGTATTACAAGCAGCCCTATTAGCATAGACAAACTTAGCTGATTCTTGAAGGATTTGGAACTAGAAGAAAGGAAATACCAGCTCCGAAGGACCAGTAAAAAGCAACAGAGTGTTTGTTCCAAAAAAAGCCATATCGAAAGGAGAACAGACCATAACGGACAAGGGGCTCCTCTACTAAATCTGAAGTCTGCTTTGAATGTCATCAACCAGGACAAAAGATTTGAGTACCCTCTACAAAGAGGATTAAACTATAACCACAGTCAACCAGACCAGTGCTATAAGGATCAAACTAAATTGATGAAATAAGAAACAAGTGAGTTAAAGAAGGCGGTGCAACTTGACCAACCTAAGAGCGATGAGGGGAGCGTTCGCCGTTCACAAGAGACAAGCTCAATAGTTTACTTTAATTGTAATAAATACGGACATAAAAAGTTTGAATGCCCGCTACCAAAGGGAAAGAACTACAAGATTCGTCCAAAGGGAACAGACGGATCGGGAAGGGTGATACCGCTTGACCAACAAGAGAATCAATGGGCAGAATGCTCGTCCTCCCAAGAGAAAAGGAAGTATTCGTTAATGATTGGAGGTACGCCCGAATTTGCAAAGTCTAAGATATTCGTTAAATAAACTTGTTACATTATCTTGAGAAAGGATACACTTGAAGGAAAAAAGCTTTTAGGTTAACACTAATTAAACAACCCCCGAGCCCTGGACATGTGACATGATCATTTAAATTAAGGTAGTACTCAGTTCAGGATATTAGTAAGACAAAACACCCTCAATATGAGTCCGACCCTATCCACACCCTCAATAAAGAACGACTCAAGGGAACAAGGTTACAATCTTGAAGAACGAGAAGGCATAATTCTATTAATTATCCTCAACCTTCCATACGATGAAGTACGGGGCAAAATTTTGGAGACAAAATTTGTTTAAGGGGGGTAGTTTGTAATAACCCGGTACACACTCTAGTTGTAACAACCTGGTTGATAACGACTAGTGCAAAGTCCCAGCCCAAACCCTAAGTGTTTGTGACGAATAGTCCACGAGGCCATAGAACACAGACGAAATTCAGAACCCTAACTCGAATCAAAAACCCTAAGTTCGGCCCGAAAACCCTAAAAAGGTCTAAAACTCAGGTAATAAAACCTTAACACCTGGAGAGTCTCCTAACATTATAAATAAAGTAAATATCATGAAATGATGATTTAAAAATTAAAAATCCTCACAAATAGGGTAAAATGACCATTTAGCCCCTAGTACAGCAAAAAGTCTTAAAAACTTAAATTTTGACATATGAATACCCTAGATCAAGAATTTAAGTACAATAAAGTAGTAAAAGACAAAATAATATCAAAAAATACCAAAAATAACCCTTAGTGGCTGACCACCTTGGGAAGAGTGCCAAAAAGTGACTTTTTACTTTCTTTTTAGCTTAAAATGATGAAAAAAATAGTAAATTAAGCATTATGATGATCCAATACATGTTGAATAAGTAATATGCATAATAATATAGTGTTATAGGTTAACAAAATCAAATAAATCATTATTGATGTTCATGCACAACAAAATAAGTCAAAAAGTTATATATTGTCAAAATAGCTTAATTTGACTTAAAAAACTACATCTATTTAATCAATTTCTATGAAAACTATGATAATACATGAAAATAATATATTTCTCATAAACATATTAAAATAATAAGTCTCATTAGAAAAAGACACCAAAAAGATACATCAAATTAATTTTTAATGCATTTTATTGCACAATAGGGGCACGAAACCGAGACTAACCCCTTGATTGATGGGGGATCAGATTTTTTTCCACCAAACTGCCACCTAGCTACATTTAGCTTCCCCATATCTGAATTTATCCCACAAAAGCTTAAATCAACTCAAATCAAAATCAATTCATATTATGAAAAATGAAGAAAAAAGGACCCTTTCGGTACTTCTTTGTCTCTCACATGTCCCCTAGCCTAGCCTATGTAAAGAGAACCAAACACCCTCTTCTCCATATGTTATTTTCGGCCAAGAGAGGAGGAAGAACCAGAAACCCTTTGATCTTGAGAGTTAAAAGTGAGTTTGAGGAAGAAAAAGGAAAGAAAAGGAAGAAACCGATGAGGTTTTCGAAAGCTAAGTCCATATCAACCCTCTACCCTTCTTTGGTATCTCAAAACAAGTAAGTAAGACCTTTAAAACTTATATCTAAGATTTTTCAAAATATCCCCCAACACACCCCATTAAACACTTTAAGAATCAAGAACTGAAATCAAAACCGAAAAGACGTCGTAGTTGGAATTTAGGGGCTGTTATGTTTGTGAATGATATGAGATATTGTTGTATATCATTATCTTTGAATTTGATGACATCTAAGTGTGCTAGACCCTTAATATTAAAGCCTAAAACACAAGCATGCAAAGAAATGGAATAAAAACTTGACATGACATAAGTAGAGGACTTGAACCCTAAGAGGTTTAATTTTTGAGAACTTCGATGTTTCTGCCCTAAGATTTGAAATGTCATAACTCAATGTAGGAAATTGATCTAAGTATGATTTTTGTGTCCAGAGTTATATTTTTGTGATATCTTTCATCCAAAGTTGGTTTCAACTCATGTTCATAACCATAACTCAAGATATTGCAATTTTACCAAAGTGTGTCATTTTCTGATCAGTCAACACCACCGACTTAGAAACCCTAGTTTAGAGTGTGATCCGAACTTTTGTCAAAACATGAAAGTTGTATATAACATGTATATCCATCTACCCACCAAAAAAGAGAACAAAATATTGAAGTTTGACAGGTCAAAGCCCCTTTTAAAATCTCAGTTGAATTTCAGCCCCCAAGGAACATTTCGTAACATATTTTTATGTAGCGCTAAACATCTATTTTTAGTGACCTATTCCAAAAGTGGTGTGAGAACTGGACCCGTCTCTTTTTGAGATATTTATATATGTTGACGTATTCTTTTCCATATATGTATCTCTTGGTGCATGGTTTATGTTTCCAGTTGTAGAACAACATGTTTTGTATAAGGGCTATACGTGTTATGCATGCGGGGGTTCGGCTTGGTTTCCTTTTTCAGTTTTCTCTCCCAGCATTGACCACTTGAGTGGTGGGTAGTTTGCTTGAGCGAGGTGGTGGCAGGGAGTTAGTCCAAGAGGTGACCGCTCGAGCGGTGCTTGGGCGTTCGAGAGGTGGTGTGGCAGGGCCTATGTCGGCAAGGGGCCCGCTCGAGCGGTGGGTCCTGGGCGTAAATTTTTATAAAGCCTGGCAGCCTTGGTTTTTGGGCCAAAAATATCTTTTTCAAACATATCTCTTCTCTCTCTTCATTTTTCTACCTTCTCTCTAGCTTTCGGGTGGCCTGGGGCTTAGTTTTTTGCGGCAGGATAGCAGATCCTTGCTATTGGCGACGTGGGCTTCGTATCCATCCGGATGGGTTCTCGTTCCGACGAGGTTGGATTTTGAGGCGTCAAGCTTTTAGCTCTTTAATGTAGGATTCTAGACCTACAGCTGTTAAAAGGGTGATAAATGTGACTATACTTGCTTTTATCGTGTAGAAATGCTTTAAATGTGATTTTCATGTTTTAAACCTTGGATTTGGGTAAAAGGGGGATTTTATGGCTTTTCTTGGTTTTATACGTGAGCCGGGTGTGTTGACATCCGTGGTTTTCAAAAGGAGATTTTAAAACGAGACGTTGGTGGATATTGTGGAAATCATACTTTTTGGAGGTTTGCAGCTAACCGTTTGGGTTGAGTCTCAGTTTTATGAAACTATGTTGTTACATGGGTGTAGATCTCCATGTGGATGGATTGGATCCTTATATACATGCGATGTAAAACCGCTTCATGGGTTTTTAAAGGTTTTCCATAGATGTACTATGATAATGGGTGTGCTTGTGATGAGTTGGGCTTTCATTGTTCCTCGGTGTAAGTTCGGAAACGTGCGCACAGTAGGTACTCAGTTCCTTTAGGTTAGTCCCTGTAAATTGAGGGTGGGTGCTCAGCGACCTCGGGCTCAGGTCCCGTAAATTGAGTGGTTGGGTGCTTAGCTCCCTCGGACTCAGGTCCCGTAAACTAAGTGGTTACATTGTCGTGACTCGGTATAGAGCTTGTCACTACCAAGTGGGCTTTCAGTGGTAACTAGGGTAATGGACAAGAGTCAATAATTGTTACCTATGTCTGTGTGGCAGAGTCCGTACATAGGATCTCATTTTACTGTGTTCTCCTTGGCTGTGTGATCCGAGTGGAGG
This sequence comes from Heliamphora ciliata, assembly GCA_032360265.1. NCBI lineage: Eukaryota > Viridiplantae > Streptophyta > Magnoliopsida > Ericales > Sarraceniaceae > Heliamphora > Heliamphora ciliata. The sequence continues at coordinate 7,143 of JAUMHN010397699.1, forward strand.
AAAACTGTTTACTGCTTTTCCTTAACTGTGGCATGATATCTGTGAGAATTATATGCATAGTTTGAAGGAAGAAAACGTGGATTTTATGAGATTAAAACCTTTTTGAGGCCCGTGTGGCTTGATGGAAAATTTGTGGTTTTTGAGAGAAAAACTTTTTTTGGGGCTCCTGTGGTTGAGCCTGTATGTGTGTAATTGCATAACCTATTTTACAGCTTTATTGTCTTTTTCTATTGGGCTTTGGCTCACGGTGTGAAATTTTGCTGTAAAAATATTTTTAGGTGACCATGTGGAGTTGACCTAGAGGCTTGTGGTGATGGAAAGCTTGTTGTAGTTTTTCTTTTTTAGACCTGTACTTATACAACTAATACCTGTTTTAGAAGGCTGATTTTGTACGCCATTTGGCGATATATTTATTTATGTATGAGAATGCATGTTTTTCAGTTTATGAGAGTTAAACTGTGAGGATTTTATCCAATGTGTATCTTATCGTTTTCCAAATATAAACCTTATTTTCATAAACGATTTTGGTGGGTTTTCACGTGACCTTAGGTTTTGGGGCGTGATAACTTGGTATCAGAGTTTTGGGTTCGAATACCTAAGAGCCATGGGAAAGAGGGTACATCACCTTGTGAGGATGTTTGTGTGCTTGATTGCATGTGTTACAGCGTTATCTTAACATAAGCATGATAACCTGTTTAGTTGGTTGTGTATATGTGGGCATGGAGATTGGACCTTAGGATTGATTAGTCTTGCTTTCGAGCGTTTGGATTAATAAGCTTGGGAGCCAAGTTAGAGATGCGTTTCGTAGACGTGATTTCTAGCTAGGAATCTGAGTAGGTTGTCTAGATTGACAAGTCTTTTGTTGGTTTTCCTCGGTATGTGAGATATGTGTTGACATGATCTAAGTGGCTATGTGTTAGCATGCTTATCTGTGATCTGTCTTTTACATTAGCAATAACATGTTGTATGGGTGCTTATCCTGTTATATTGCTTTCGTTTAGCGTTATGCCTACACGGGGAGGACGAGGCTGAGGTCGAGGCCGTGGTCGTGGTTCTGGCTGAAGGGACGTTCCTGTTCCAGATGTTGGGGATGCTAATGCACCCCAAGAACCCATTGGCGAGGGAGATCTATTGCGTGAGATGGTGGGCTCCATTTGGCAACTGGCTGAGGCCACTAGGGGAAAGGAGAGTGTACCTGAGCCGAGGGCCACGGTCGCGATGTGTGAGTTTCGCCGTTTGGACCCTCTTACATTTTTTGGAGATCCTAACCCACGACTGCCACTGAATGGCTGGAGCTGGTCACCAGGATTTTGGACACACTTCAGATAGAGGAAGATTATCTGAGGGTTACGTTTGCTGCCTTCCAGCTGAGGGGGAGCGCTCACATGTGGTGGAAGTTTTCCAAGACCACTGTGGGAGGCACTTGGGAGGCGTTCACTAAAGTATTTCTGGAGAAATACTTCCCGGCTACGTTGTGGGATCACTATAGAGAGGATTTTCTCTTCCTGACCTAGGGAACGATGACTGTGATTGAGTACGAGGCTGCATTTACTAGCCTATCATGGTTTGCACTGGAGATTGTGCCTACTGATGAGTTCCGTACGAAGCGGTTCGAGAGGGGTTTGAGGCCCGTTATCCGTGACAAAGTGACTACATTCAGGATAAAGGTTTTTGTTGAGTTAGTAAAGACCGCCATGAAGGTGGAGGATACTCTGAATGAGACACGTAGAGACATGGACAGTCGAGGCCAGTAAGGAGGGGAACGTACACAGGGTCAGGGGCATAGGGAGAACAAGCGTCAACGGACATCTGGTCCGTGTTCTCATTCGGTGGGGTCCTATCCGTCATAGTCTTTTGTATCCGTGCCCCCTATAGCTTCAGCGGGTAGGTCAGAGCAGAGAGCGCCTGCTTGTTATAGGTGCCAACGGCCAGGGCATCGTGCGGCAGAGGACCGTAGTCCGACGCCGGTTCACTCACAGTCGCAGGTGCAGGGAAGAGGACCAGTGGTATGTTTTGAGTGCGGCCAGCCCGGGCACATCCGTAGAAATTGCCCCAGGGGAAGGAGCACGCAGAGCACAGCTCGAGCACCTGTTACTCCTTCTGCTCAGGGACGTCAGCTATCTCGATTTATAGAAGGGGACGCTTCGGTATAGTCGGGCAAATAGTTTACAGTTCAGGGTCACAGTGGACAGGCTAGAGCTTACGTTCTTGCAGATCCCAGTTCATCCAGGGCACGGATTGTGCCTGATGCTGCTGCTACCACCTCCATGATCAGAGGTACTCTTCTAGTGTATAGATCATGGGCCAGTGTCCTTATTAACACGGGAGCATCACGTTCGTTTATATCATTTGCTTTGGGGTTGGAAATGGATTGGTTGGGTAGTACTTTGAGCGTGGAGACCCCAGTCAGTGGGAGTGTGACTCTGAGTCTAGTCTGTAGATCTTGGGTGTTGGAGGTCGCCGGTCGTTGGTTAGAGTTCGACTTTGTCATTCTAGACATGACCACGTTTGATGTCATCCTATGGATGGATTGGCTGACCACCTATCGTGCCTTTATCGATTGCAATCGACGGAGGGTGATGATTTGTACACCTGAGGGAGATTGTTTTTGATTTGTGGGAGACCGTGATGAAGGTTTGATATCTATGCCGGGTGTTGTGCAGAACTAAGGCAACCTAGGTTTCCTCTTTGCAACCTTTATGTTGGATGAGGAGGTTAGGGTTCGAGGGGAGTTACCTCCAATGGTTTGCGACTACCCAGATGTCTTTCCTGATAATCTGTTTGAGTTGCCACCGAGCCGTGAGGTAGAGTTCTCCATTGATCTAGTTCCTGGAGCTGCTCCCATATCTATACTGTCTTATCATTTTACACCCGCTGAGTTGTGTGAACTCAAGGTACAGCTTCAGGAGTTGCTTGATAGGGGGTTCATACGTCCGAGTACTTCACCGTGGGGAGCCCCTGCTCTTTTTGCAAAGAGAAAGGATGGATCTTTGCGTTTGTGTATCGACTACCGAAAGCTGAATCAGGTGATAGTGAAGAAAAAGTATCTGATGCCAAGAATAGACGATTTGTTTGATCAGTTGAAGGGGTCGAGCTGCTTTTCCAAGATTAACTTGAGATTGGGGTTCCACTAGTTGAGGATTAAGGATGAGGACATAGCGAAGACTGCCTTCTGGACTTGCTATGGTCACTATGAGTTTCTGGTTATGCCGTTCAGTCTAATGAACGCGCCGGCTACTTTCATGAATTTGATGAATTGAATCTTCCATCCGTATCTGGATAGTTTTGTGGTGGTGTTCGTGGATGACGTTCTTTTCTATTCACCCACTAGGGAGGCACACGAGGATCACCTGCGTATCGTGCTACAGATTTTGAGAGAGCATCGCTTGTACGCGAAGTTCGACAAGTGTGAGTTCTGGATGTCTAAGGTAAGGTTTCTTAGACACGTCGTGTCGTCAGACGGGGTATCAGTGGATTTGTCAAAAACAGACGCAGTGACTGGTTGGGAGCGACCGAAGAGCGTCTTTGAGATTCACAATTTTCTGGGTCTAGCAGGGTACTATCAGCGGTTTGTGAAGGATTTTGTGAGACTTGCTGCACCGATGATGCGCCTAACACGGAAGGGAGTTGTGTTTGTTTGGAGTGAGTCCTGTAAATCGGCATTCTAGGAGTTGAAGACGAGGTTGACTAGCGCGCAAGTGTTGATCATTCCAGAGCGAGGCTTGGGATACACAGTATACTGTGATGCTTCACATGACGGTTTAGGCTGTGTTCTGATGCAGGAGGGGAAGGTTGTAGCTTATGGTTCTCGACAGTTGAAGACACACGAGAAGAACTACCCGACACACAATCTGGAGTTGGCTGCCGTGGTCTTTGCCTTAAAGACATGGCATCACTATCTTTATGGTGAGCATTTCAAGGTTTTCTCCGATCACAAGGGCTTAAAATACTTGTTTTCGCAGAAGGATCTGAACTTGCACCAACGACGATGGATGGAGTTGTTAGAGGATTATGATTTTGATTTGTAGTATCATCCAGGGAAGGCCAATGTGGTGGTAGACGCTCTCAGTAGGAAATCCCATGGGTCGTTAGCTTCTATAGCTATACGTGAGTGGGACATGCTCAGAGAGATTAGGGACTTTGATCTATGTCTCGGGGAGACAGTGACAGGTGCCACTTTGTTTTCAGTAGTTACTCGGCCAACGTTGATAGCACGTGTGCTAGAGGTCCAGTTAACGGACCAGGAGGCTCAGATGATACGAGATCGTGTTGCCAGTGGAGAGGATACAACAAGATGGGTTGTGGGTTCAGATCAGAGTCTAAGATTAGTAGGGAGGCTATTTGTGCCAGAGTCATGCCGAGAAGATATCTTATGTGAGTGCCATCATTCTCGCCTTGCAGTGCATCCTGGAGGCACGAAGATGTACCATGACCTACAACATTAGTTTTTTTGGACGGGGATGAAGAGAGATGTGATCCAGTTTGTTTCTCGGTGCATTATCTGTCAGAAGGTGAGGGCGAAACACCATAGACCGACGGGCTTGTTGCAGCCGTTACCGATATCAGAGTGGAAGTGGGAGTACATCATGATGGACTTTGTGTCAGGGCATCCTCGTTCACCTAGGGGACACGACGCCGTGTGGGTTGTGGTCGATAGGTTGACGAAGTCTGCACACTTTTTCCCCATCCATGTGAAGGATTTAGTGGAGAGACTAAGTCAGTTGTATGTCAGAGAGATAGTCCTGTTACATGGAGTGCCAGTGTCTATTGTTTTTGACCGAGACCTGCCCTTCACATCGCACTTTTGGCAGAGTCTTCAGGAGGCTTTGGGAACGAACTTGATGTTCAGTACTGCCTTTCACCCACAAACAGATGGCTAGTCTGAGAGGACTATACAGATTCTGGAGGATATGCTGAGGGCTTGTGTTCTTGATTTCAAAGGTTCGTGGGAGGATCATCTACCGTTGGCAGAGTTTGCATACAATAACAGCTATCAGTCCAATATTGGGATGGCACCGTAGGAGGCTTTGTATGGTGGACCCTGTAGATCGCCCATGTGTTGGACAGATGTGGGAGAGACCACAGTCTTGGGACCCGACATGGTGCGAGAGACGACGGAGAAGATTGCAGTGATACGTCAGCGTCTTTTGACAGCACAGAGACGCCAAAAGAGTTATACAGATCAGAGGAGGCGACCTTTGGAGTTTACGGTGGGAGATCACGTGTTCCTGAAGGTCTCGCCACGTAGAGGTTTGATGAAGTTTGGCCATAGCGGGAAGCTATCGTCACGTTTCATCGGACCTTTTGAGATCCTTGATAGAGTTGGAGATGTTGTTTATCGTTTGGCTTTGCCACCTCAGTTAGCATTTGTGCATAACATGTTCCACATTTCTATGCTACAGATGTATGAGCCTGATCCTTCTCTTGTGTTAGATTGGGCTGAGCTGCAGGTTGATGAGGATGCCAGTTATGAGGAGCGTCCAGTAAGGATTCTTGATACAAAGGAGCAGGTGTTGCGGGGCAGAACAATTGCTTATGTCAAGGTCCTATGGCTTCATCACGGGATTAAAAAAGTGACATAAGAGCTTGAGTCTGGGATGTGTGCTAGATACCCAGACCTATTAATCTCGTGACCTTGTTGTGAATTTCGAGGGCAAAATTCCTTAAGGGGGAGAGAGTTGTGAGACCCCGGCTCGTCTCTTTTTAAGATATTTATATATGTTGATGTATTCTTTTTCGTATATGTATCCTTTAGTGTATGGTTTATGTTTCCAGTTGTAGAACAGCATGTTTTTTATAAGGGCTATACGTGTTATGCACACGGGGGTTCAGCTTGGTTGCCCATTTCAATTTTCTCTCCTAGCGTTGACCGCTCGAGCGGTGGGGAGTCCACTCGAGCAGGGTGGTGGCAGGGAGTTGGTCCGAGAGGTAACCGCTCGAGCAGTGCTTGGGCGCTTGAGCGGTGGTGTGGCAGGGCTTATGTCGACAAGGGGCTTGCTCGAGCGGTGGGGACCGCGCTCGAGCAGTGGGTCCTGGTCGCGAATTTCTATAATGCCTGGCAGCCTTGGTGGATATTGTGAAAATCATACTTTTTGGAGGTTTGGAGCTAACCGTTTAGGTTGAGTTTCAGTTTTATGAAACTATGTTGTTACATGCGTGTAGATCTCCATGTGGATGGATTGGATCCTTTTATACATGCGATGAAAAACCGCTTCATGTGTTTTTAAATGTTTTCCATAAATGTGCCGGGACAATGGGTGCGTTTGTGATGAGTTGGGCTTCCATTGCTCCTCGGTGTAAGTTCGGAAACGTGCGCAGAGTAGGTACTCAGTTCCTTCGGGTTAGTCCCCGTAAATTGAGGGTGGGTGCTCAGCTCCCTTAGGCTCAGGTCCTGTAAATTGAGTTGTTGGGTGCTTAGCTCCCTTGGGCTCAGATCCCGTAAATTAAGTGGTTACATTGTCGTGACTCCGTATAGAGCTTGTCACTACCAAGTGGGCCTTCAGTGGTAACTAGGGTAATGGACAATAGTCTATAGTTGTTACATATGTCTGTGTGGCAGAGTCGATACATAGAATCTCATTTTACTGTGTTCTCCCCGGCTGTGTGATCCGAGTGGAGGAAAACTGTTTACTGCTTTCCTTTAACTGTGGCATGATATCTGTGAGAATTATATGTATAGTTTGAAGGATAAAACGTGGGTTTTATGAGATTAAAACCTTTTTGAGGCCCGTGTGGCTTGATGGAAAACTTGTGATTTTTGAGAGAAAAACTCTTTTTTGGGGCTCCTGTGGTTGAGCCTGTATGTGTGTAATTGCATAGCCTTCTTTATAGTTTTACTATCTTTTCCTATTGGGCTTCGGCTCACGGTGTGGGATTTTTTTGTAAAAATATTTTCAGTTGACCATGTGGAGTTGACGTAGAGGCTTGTGGTGATGGAAAGCTTGTTGTAGTTTTTTTGTTTTGGATTTGTACTTATACAAGTAATAACTATTTCAGAAGGCTAGTTTTGTATGCCTTTTGGCGATATATTTATTCGTGTATGAGAATGCATGTTTTTCAATTTATGAGAGTTAAACTGTGGGGATTTTATCCAATGTGTATCTTATGGTTTTCCAACTATAAACCTTATTTTCATAAACGATTTTGGTGGACTTTCGCGTGACCCTAGGGTTTGGAGAGTGACAAGTGGTCTACATGAATATTTTATCTAACATATTGAAGTACTAGTTTCCCAAAAATAAGACCTTAAAGCCTCGGGATGATATCCCAGAACCGTTTCAAACCCTCTGTCCAAAATCGGCTCTACTGAGTTTTGGCGGCTGACAGAACTTACTTTTTAAAATGGCCACAAAGTCTAACTTGTTTCAAACAACTACCCTTTTCTCCAAACATAAAACTTGTAGGGGACATGTTAAACTAGGATATACAAAAAAATGGGATCATTTGGACTTCATTTGATACCCCAAAACCGAAAGAAACAGAAGCATGTTTTTGGTAAAGTCTTGAAGTAAGAGCTGAACCGTTTTTGCTTAGGATAAAATGTTCACCAATTTGCCTTAGGATTTGGCCTTGGTGTTAAATATGAGAGTTGTAGAAAATATTTTTATCTAATTGGTGTTTAAAAATCATACCTTAATTCCAAGTCTAGATACCCAAAAACTTTGTCGGCCCTTTTAATTTAGTACTTGCCTTTTGGCCTTAAAATTTGTTAAGTGTATGTTTGAGTACCTATCACTATGAGATCCGAGTTTTTATATGATTTTTGATTTGAAATAGTTGATTAATGTTTTAAAGTGAATGTATGATGATTTAGAACTCATGCGATCATGTTGAATCATATCTTGAGAATTGTAGCCTGTGGTTCACATACTTGTACCTTATGCTTGTGTGTTGTACCTTGAATATTGCCATGCTATAAATAGTTGCACTTGAAATCCATATTATACGTCATAGACATTTTTACTTGCATCTTGGCATATTGGCATCCATCTATATACATTGTTGTTGGGATGTGCGGTATTGAATTGTTATTCTTGGTATAAATCTAGGGCGTCCCTGGTTGCTATTTTTTTTTGTAAATATTTTGGAATATGTTCCCTTGTACACCCTGGGTTCATCTCTAGTGTTTGAAATGGTTTATCATGAATATGACGGAGAGGGAACTACACAGCGAAAAAAAATTATTTTTTGAATCGACGTCGTGACCGTAAAAAACGACGTATGCGATTTTCATGAAAAACGAAAACTATAATAATTTTAATAGTTTAATACCTCTATGAAACTTGTCAATAAGTTTTTAGAAATTCCAAATACGTTGAAGACGACCTTGCAACCTTCTCACGTATGACCCAGACGCACTACGACGATCACGATGTGTGGGTACCGATTCCGATCGAAGTGTTCTTCCTACCTTGGTTTCTTCTCACACAATGATCTCTAAAAAGGTAAAAATAATTGCCAAAGAGGAGAGAAGGCTGGCGGCTCTATGGGAGAATTAGGGTTAACCTTTTCTTAATTAGCCTCCCCTTGATATATATGAATATCTCAAAAATATATTAAGTCTATCCTCTCTTTCCTAAAAGAATGTAAAGAGATATACTTAACATATTTAATTAAACCCACCCTCTCCTATGGCCGGCCTCTTAGCGAGTAATCCATAGGTGTGCCAGATACCAAAACCGCCCCTCATTAATTCAATTTAATTCCCGAATGCCCCCGACGGCAAAACTAGCATTTAAATTAAATTAAATAATTACCGAAACCAACAAGAAAAATATCCGTCGTATAATAGGCTACGTGAGGGATCACGAGGAAGTATAGGACTCGGGTTAACCGTACGAAAAAATAGGATATCCCAAACTTTGTCCCCGAGCTAGATCATTTTCCGTACGGACCAGAACTTATTCCAGTAAAGTTCTTGACTAAACTCCCGGTCCTAACTCAAATTATGTCTCGAGTCTCCAATTATCAAATGCACTGAATTCTCCCCACGTTTAAGATATGGATTCCCGATAAGTAAATTAGGTTACTAACAACCCGATTTAATTATCCTCTTCTCCTCGCAACCACCCCGCTTAACCTTTTGATATGCCGGATCCGAAAATCCACTGTATAGGTTTAGCATAATCAAACCTGTAAGTAAAGCACACGAGGGGAAACTCCTCAACCTAAATCAGACGTGGTTTTCGTCAGCTGATTATCAATCATCGGACAAATAATGCCAGTACCCAACT
>JAUMHN010397710.1:0-16374 GCA_032360265.1 Heliamphora ciliata
GAATATACGGACTATGCATTCATACATCACAAATATAAATATGAAACCATAAATGTAAAATCATCTCAAATGTTTCTCCTTAATATGCCTGGGATCCAGAATAAAATACATAAAAAGCATAACTTTTCAGTATACATTCTCAACAAATGCCATGAGTCAAGGCTCAGAAGCAAAACACTCTAACCTTCTAACTAATCTCACGGCACAAAATTCACCGCAACACATATCATATAACACCAAGTACAGTTTATAGTCAAGGAGACAAACAAATTTATGACAAGATAACAGATAAGTCAATAAACATGCGTCTATGAAATGCAGATGTCCAACCAAAAATGCACCCAGATTATAACAAGAATTCCATCTTGAGAACCACCAGAGTAGACTTAATGGGACTTGATCACCAAAGCCATCATCGCGCCTCGTTGTGAATAGTAACCATGTCGCATGGCTTCATGCCACAGCTGTTTTACTCAAGGGTAACGGCGTGGGGGCTTGCCAACCAAAATATTTAGCCACCCTTATCCGGGCCGACAATTCCCACCTTAAGATGCGTGATGCCTTCACCGGTGTCAACCCAAAGTCTAAATCATGTTTAGAGTTAAGGGTAGTTGTTTGGAACAAGTTAGACCTTAAGGTCTGGTTTTTAAGCATAAAATACTTCCATATGTTAGCTACAATATTCATGTAGACCACTTTTGGAATAGGTCACTAAAAATAGGTGTTTTGGGCTATATAAAAATATGTGACATAATATTCCTCGGGAGATGAAATTCAATAGAGACTTTTAAAGGGGTTTAGACTTGTCAAATCTCAATATTTTATTCTTATTTTTTGTGGGTAGATAGCTATACATGTTATCTACAACTTTCATGTTTTTACCAAAGTTCGGATCGTGTTTTAAACTAGGGTTTTCAAGTCGGTAGTGTTGACTGGTTAGAAAATAACACACTTTGGTAAAATTATAATATCTTGAGTTCTGGTTATGCAAATGAGTTGAAACCAACTTTGGATGAAAGATAACACAAAAATCTAACTCTGGACATAAAAATCATACTTAGATCAATTATATACATTGAGTTATGGCATTTCAAATCTTAGGATAGAAACATCAAAGTTCTCAAAAATTAAGCCTCTTAGGGTTCAAGTCCTCTACTTATGTCATGCCACGTTTTTGTTCCATTTCTTTGCATGTTTGTATTTTAGACTTTAATATCAAGGCTCTAGCACACTTAGATGTCATTAAACTCAAAGATAACAACATACAACAACATCTCATATCATTCACAAACATAACAGCCTCTAAATTCCAACTACGGCACCTTTTCAATTTTGATTTCGGTTCTTGATTCTTGAAGTGTTTAAAGGGGTGTGTTGGGAAATATTTTGAGGGATCTTAGATATAAGGTTTAGAGTTTTTACTTACATGTTTGGGAGATCAAAATATGGTGGAAAACTTAGTAGGACTTGACTTTTGAAACCATGGTCTCCAAAGACCCCTTCCTTGGATCCCTCCTTCTTTTTCTTCTTTCTTCTCTCAAACCTCCATGGACCTTCAAGAACACTTAAGATCTGGTCTCTCTCCCTCTCTCTCCACCGAAATATTCAAGGGGAAGGAGTTTGGCCTTAGTTTACATAGAAAAAGTTAGGGAACAAAGTAATTAATGCTTTGGTACTATTTCTTCATTTCACATGGGCTAATTTATTGTAGTTCAAGTTGTTAGGGGACAAAATCAGATTTTTGGGAAGCTAAACACAGCTAGGGATCAGTTTGGGAGGACAAAAATCTGATCCTCCATCAATCAAGGGATTTTTCTTGGTTTTCGTGCCCATTTGTGCAAGAAAATGTATTAAAAGTTAATTTCATGTATCTTTTTGGCATCTTTTTCTACTGAGACTTATTATTTTAAGATGGTCATGAGAAATATAGTATTTTTATGTATTATCATAATTTTCATAGCAATTGATTAAATAGATATAGTCTTTTAAGTCAAATTAAGCTATTTTGACAATATATGACTTTTTTACTTATTTTGTTGTGTATGAACTTTAATAATAATTTGTTTATTTTGTTTTGACCTATAACACTATATTATTATGTATATTACTTTTTCAACAAGTACTGGATCACATAATGCTTAATTTAATACATTTCTCATCATTTTAAGCTGAAAAGAAAGCAAAAAGTCACTTTTTAGCACACTTCCCAAGGTAGTCGGCCACTAAGGGGTATTTTTGGTATTTTTTGATGTTAATTTGTCTTTTACCACTTAATTGTACTTAAATCCTTGATTTAGGGTATCCATATTTCAAAATTTAGATTTTTAAGGCTTTTTGCTATACTAGGGGCAAAATGGTCATTTTACCCTATTTATGAGGATTTTTTTATTTTTAACTCATTATTTTATGATATTTACTTCATTTAGAATGTTAGGAGATTCTCTGGGTGCTAATGTTTTGTTGCCTGAGTTTTAGACCTTTTTGGGGTTTTCGGGCCGAACTTAGGGTTTTCGATTCGAGTTAGGGTTTTGAACTTCTTTCGTGCTCTATAGCTTCGTGGACTATTCATCACTAATACTAGGGTTCGAGCAGGGTCTTTACACTGCTCGTTATTAATCGGGTTATTACAACTAGGGTCTGTACCGGGTCGTTACATGGCCCAATTTAGCTTGAACTTTTCCCTTGGATCAAAAACAGGAGCCCTGATTTCCTAAAGAACCAAGTCACCTTCTCTCAAATCCAAGGTCTTGACTTCTTTCTTTTTTTTGAACGCTCTAGATATCCTTGTATGTGGAACAAAATTTGTAGTCTTCTTTCATCGATTAAGAAAAGCTCTTCCATCCGATTCCACTTCTATTTTTTTGCGGGTCGAGCCGCATCTTGTACTTCCTGATGCTTCTAAAAAAAATTTGCAATGCTATGATGTGGCTATCCCGATACTTGGACTTCACTATCATATCATCTATATACACTTCGACTTCCTTGTGTATCATGTCATGCAACAAGATAGTTACAGTCCTTTGATAGGTTGCCTCTACATTCTTCAAATCGAATAACGTCGTGCGGCAAAAGTATGCGCCCACGGTGTAATCAATATCATCTTTTCTCTGTCTTCAGGGTCCATTAAGATCTGATTATACCCGAGAAAGCCATCCATAAACGATAAAAAAGCATGCCTTGCTATGCTATCTACCAAGACATCAATGTTCGGCAGTGGAAAGTTCGGACTAGCCTTATTGAGATTCCAAAGATCCACACAGACTCTGATGCGTCCATCCTTCTTCAAGACCGGCACACGGTTGGCCACCCACTTCAGATACTTAGTTACCATAAGAAATCCAGCGTTGATCTGCTTGGTGACTTCTTCTTTGATCTTCAGAGCCCATTCTGGTCATATCCTTCTCAATTTTTGTTTGACCGTTTTGGCATCGGGATACAAAGGGATATGGTGTTGGACAATATCGGGATCAATTCTGGGCATATCCTTATATGATCATGCAAAATCGTCTTTAGAATTCTTTTAATAAAGTCATTAATTGTTCATATTCAACTGAAAATAAAGAAGAACCAATTTGGACAAATTTTGGGTTAATTTTATAATCCAAATTTATTGACAAAGTTTCTTCAATTATTGGTTGGGCACGCATTTCTTCTTATCTTTTTTATTAAAGCTTTTAATTCTTTAGGGACATCCCCTTCGAATTTAAAATCATCAGAAAGCGTACAAAATAAATCAAGCAAGGCAGAATAACTAGAACCTTCATTTATTTCATTGATATCAAAGAGAGCAGGGATTACAAAATCAAAAGCAAAAGAAAAGGGTGCACAGATAGACATGCCCTCAGACTCGACATCCAACTGATCAAAATAAAGCAAAATTTACAAGACTCTGACTAGAAACTTGAATCATACAAATTACAAGAATCTAAAAGCCAACTGTGACATTCGGTGTAGATGGAGGTGGGATGACCTTATTATCAATGAGATCCTGAATTTCATGGCAAAGTCTCAAATAGTTGTCGGTTAGGTGTCTGTGGCTCTAATGGTATAAGCACTATTGGGTAGGATCGTAGCGTAGCGATAAAGGATTAGGAGGCGACATTGGATCAATAAGCTTTATCAGCCCTTTCTTGATAAGTCGATTCATGGCTGTAGTCAGAGAGATATTAAGGGGAGTAAAAACTCTCTTTGGAATTTTTTACTGCGATGGCTAGTTGTTTCTGGGAGGAAGTGATGAAGATGAAGAATTTGGTTGACCTGATTGGTGGTTTAGCAAATTCACCTCCTTAGAGCGAGATGCAGGGTTAGTAGAAGAGGCGGGATGGTTTTGGTTGTTGGATGGGTAAGGTCTTCTCGGCTTTTGACTCATCTCGGCCTCATCGATATCACCAGGCTGTATTGCATCTTCTATCTGAACCCCGGCATCAAACAGCTGCTCAAATGTGGAGAACGATTGTGTGATCAGATAGCTTCAGAGGAGATTAGAGATTCTTGAATAGAATCCTCTTCTGTTCCTTTTTTGTTAGTCGATTTGTCATTTTAGATGTGGCTATGTCCTCCCATGTTCTAGTCTTTGCAATATCTAAGGAGAGAAACCATTTTTGAGCTGCCCCAAAGAGTAACTGATGGAACAACTGAGCCTTCAACTGGTCATCGATACCCATGGGAGCAAGGGTACCAATATACATTCTCAAATGTATTCTGGGGTCTCGGTCCCGTTAAACTTCTCCATATCTGGCATCTTAAACTATTTCGGCAGCTTGGCACTGGAAACAAACATAATCCGCCCACATCTTGCATATATTATTCGACCCATTTTGCCTTTTTGAGAACCTTTTTCATCCTCTCAAATTTATCCACTAGCACGGATTCCTTAGGTTGAGCAGTATTTTCTTCCTCCACCATAGCTTGACTAGGGACGCGAGGCGGTGCAGCAACTTGTGGTCCCCCATAATCCTGATTATCATCCCAGAAATCTTCTCCGTTCTTGTTTGGATCATCTTACTGCTCATTTACCCCTGGAAAGTGAGCTTGGATTGCTCGAATTTGTGTCTGACATTGCAACTGAGCCTAGGTCTGATGCTCAATAGCTCTTTGTATATCAGTAATTGCCCTCATTAAGGCTGTCAGATTCAGCTCATTCTCAACCATCTCAAACTATTCTATGATCTATTCTAAAATTCTGTAAAGCCTCTCGGTTTCAGATCGAGCACAAATACACACTAGACCTAAACCTTCTAATTCAATGATCTCGACCCAAAACAAAACCTGATAACCCCAAAAATAGAATCACTAGTATCGGATACTTCTCGAAAAGAACCCCGATAACAGGTAGCAAACAGTTCAAATACCAAAAATAGCTGACCACGAGAAGATATAACCACCAAAACATAAACATATCCCTGTTAGGCCCATACTGGCAGCATAACGACTAGAAACCCAAACACCCAAGAACTAACACAAAAACGGAGTGAGACACCAACAAAACTCCCAAAAAAAGGTTTACCCTATGATCCTAAAGGAAAAATGAGCAGCACTCTAGCAAGAAAACAGCTCTAAGCCAAATGAGACCTCAAAATAAGAACCTGAATGGGGGTTCGGGAAGACGAGCCTAAACGACGCCAAGGCTACAAAGCCAACAAGCAAGGAAAAATTGAGGAGGGAGAAAACTAACCTAAACCAACAACGAGACCTAAGCTAACAATCGGGGCAGAACCTGGGATTCTAGACCAACAGATCAAAAACTTAGCAACAACCCAAGAGAGAAACTATTTTAAAACGAAAGAACATCGGAAGAAGACCAGGGTCGAAACCTGAGAGAGAGACTATCTTAATTTAAACAAACAAACAAAGGTCCCACACAATCACTAGCAAAACTACAATTAAATAAAACAAATAAACCTATCAAGTCAATACCTAATGGCGGGTTCGAAGCAATTATATGCAAAAAATGCTAGTTTTGGTTAATGATCAGGGTACCTTCTGAATAGAGTCGCGTATATACCTCCCATGCCTGGTGTGGTATAGAACATAGTCAGGCAGTACGCAATAACTCTTTTACCTCACCTGTGAAAGCACGCAGCCTTAAGGCGTGCCCGTCTCCCCAGCATAGCCCCGAGATAGTAAACTGATCGGGATAACATGTGATAAGACAGGGGCTAAGAACAATGCAAATGCGTGTGAAAATACAAATGAGAAATTCATATTAAGAACCAATGATGTGTTCAAGTCTAACCCGCTTATTTGTTTTGAAAAACAAGTCCCCAGCGCAGTCGCCAAAAAATACTGTGGTGCCGGGATTTAGGATTTTGTTTCAAAAATAAGGGAATTCAAGAAATATTTAGAAAATACTTTAACACCTTGAAAACCAAATTTTGAAGATCTTTTTTGTGAAAAATTGTGTCGCCACTTGATTTTTGAGAAAAATCAAGAAAACCAAAATGAGCCACCGAACTTTAAAATGGTAACCAGAGAAAACAAGGGTCCGGGGGCTAAAGTACAAACTAGGAAAGGTGTTAGGCACCCCGTTCACCCAACCGTTTGGCTTCTACTAATCATCATTAGTTCTTAATTAGATTTCACAAGTGCATGTAAATACAGAAAATGCAGATAAAGACAGAACATTCAAAATCAAAATATGAAAATGCATAACCTATGTATATAGAACGCTAAAACGAAACATATAGCAAAAGAAAAATCCTAAGTCCTACGGCATGCAATTTCTAACTAAAAGATACATGGATCAAACCCGCATGCATTATCACCAAATTACCTATGATAACATGAACATGACATGGTACCAAATCAAAAAAAATGTATTCTCAAAATTCCCTGGATTCTAATCAAAATTGCATATAATATTGTCAAACATCATAAATTATCATAATCATGATTTTAAGCAAAGTAAACATAAATATACAGCAAAATTAACACACTAAAAATGCATATTGTCAAATTACTTAAAATTTACATAAGCAAAATAAATAGAAACATACTCTAAAATTATCTAATTACACTCAAATGGAGATTACATGTTAATTACCAACAAAACAATAAAAGATGTTACTTAAAAGGGAATTAAGTTAATACCAAAAATTTTCTATGAACTTCATGCTAATGATCAACAAAATAAAAAAAATGCTATTAAAACGAAATTAAACTATGAAAGTAACAACTACCACATAGGAATATAATAGTCACTATTAACTAGAAAATATAAGATACTGGCACAATAATGGCCATTCCGACCACATATGAATATGAGTGCACCAAATGTGACAACTACGATATTGTAAATCACATTTGCCGAATATGTTGGAACTATCTTGATAAATTGAGAAATAATAGTGTTCTAAGTGCAGGTGTGCAAAGTAAACTAAGATTTTCTTTGATTTATGAATTTAACTAATTTAACTAGATTCAACTAAGCTAAATATGCTTATCTAAACTAAATATCCACAATCTAATCAAATAACAACGGTGTAATTGAATCAATTGTGTAATGGCTCAAAATAAAGTATTGAAATTAACTTGGCAACTCCAAAAGAGAAAAAGTGAAGAAAGAAAGGCCGGGGATCCAAACAGAATACCTGAATAGCTACTATCCGGGGTATCCTCAAGTCGGAGAATGGTGATCAGCAGTCTAATCCTCGGACAATGCTCTAATTCCAGTCAATGAATCAAGAATTCGACAAAGTATCGGTGTACTGAGACTCGTACTTCAACAAAGCAGCAGGGTGTCGGCGTCAAGACTCGTACTCTCTTCGTAATTCGGTAGAGTACCCCTCTCTCAAAATCTATCGCCTTTCGACCTGTCAGAACCCCGACATCATAATTGTCCTCCTCAAATTGTACCAGATGTACGGTATTTATAGAGTTCATCAACCAATGAGGTGCTGCCACGTTTTGGGGCACATCAGGCCTTTTGAAGTTGGTGGTCACTAGGCATGGCATTGGTGGTCGCCACAAATTCAGAGCTTCCAAGGGTTTCCTATGGCGGTCGCCACAATGAAGTTGGTGACCCCAAGTTTCAAAGATGGCAACTGCTACGTTGGCTAGAGTTTCCAAGAGGTTCTTGTAACGGTCGTAGACATCAAAGTTGGCGGTCCCAAGTTTCTAAGTTGGCAGTTCAAGGTTTGGATAATGTAGGTTCACTGGTTTGAAGGTTTTGATCATTTGGCTTGGGTACTAAGCTTGGATCGTTTCTCGAGGATCTTTATGGAGCACCATTCTATTTGATTTCATCATCAAAAACACATGGACCGACCTAAGATTAGACAGGATCAAATTGGGGTGTCTACAGTTGCCCCTCTTTGACACAATTTGCGCAGCAACACGTGACGCGATTTATGTTGGCGCAAATTGTGTCAAAGATACAGAGAGAACATTCATTTGATCGAGTTGTCAATCTTAGGCCACAAACACATAAGAATGCAAATGATGTTGGTTGTACTCAAATTTTTCTTGAGCTGCCTACGTACTCCTTTACTAGGGATCAGACCAAAACGTAGTTCTTGGGACAAATGCACAGATGCAAGATGCAAAACATGATGCAGATACTGGTATGATCATATAATACACTAAAGATCGAGTCAAAATTTAAAAGGGGCACAATCAATCAAACAAGTCAAAGATCGAGTCAATGTCTAAGAACTCAGCTGAAGATAAAATAATTAAAAGGAACGAGTCAAAATCCTAGAAATTATCTTAATTGGGAAAGTAACAGCGAATTAACTAAGTCGAGTCAAAACTCAAAAATTCAGAACGATAACAAGGTAAGAATAATTAAAAGTCGAGTCAAGACTTAGAATTATTCTCAACGGAGAGCAAACCACAAATCAATGGGTCGAGTCAAGACCTAGAAATTCAAAATGAGCACGGAAAAAAAATAATTAAAAGTCGAGTCAAGACTTAAAACTATTTTTATCGAAGAAAACACTGCGAATTAATAGGTCTAGTCAAGACCTAAAAACTTGGGACGAGTACGGGACAAAAATAATTAAATGTCGAGTGAAGACTTAAAACTATTTTTATCAGAGAAAACACAACGAATTATTAGGTTAAGTCAAGACCTAAAAACTCGGGATGAGCACAGAACAAAAATAATTAAAAATCGAGTCAAGACATAAAACTATTTTTACCAGAGAAAACACCATGAATTAATTGGTCGATTCAAGACCTAAAAACTCTAAATGAGCACGGGACAAAAATAACTAAAAGTCGAGTCAAGACTTAAAACTATTTCTAACAGAGAAAATACCACAACTTAATAAATCGAGTCAAGACCTAAAAATTTGGGACGAGAACTGAATAATAAAAAAGTCGAATCAAGACTTTAAAACTATTTTCATTGAAGAAAACACCAGAAATTAATAGGTCGAGTCAAGACCTAAAAATTCAGGATGAAAACATAACAAAAATAATTAAAATTCGAGCCAGGACATAAAACTATGTTTATCTGAGAAAACACCACAAATTAATAAGTCGAGTCAAAACCTAAAAATTCGGGACGAGAATAGGATAATAAAAAAGTATAATCAAGACTTTAAAATTATTTTAAAATCCCAAAAACAGGCAAACAAACACATCATAGATGTATTAAAAACACAAAAAAAGCAATCATGACATAGGTGCTTGAGGAGCAGGGCTTAATGTGCCTGAGCAGCAAAGCTTGAAAAACCTAAGACGCCTTGTGGACTTAGGGTGCCTCAAAAGCAAGGCTTGAGAAACCAAAGACACCTTCTATACTTAGGGTGCCCGAGAAGCAGGACTTAAAACATAGGATGCCAAGCGCACTAGGGCTAGAGTTTGGAGAAAACCTACGACACCTTCTGGAGAAAACCTAAGACACCTTCTGGACATAGGACCTAGATGTCTTATGGACTAAGGTATGGAGAAAACCTAAGACACCTTCTGGACTTAGGACCTAGACACCTTTTGAACTTAGGACCTAGACGCCTTATGAACTAGGGTTTGGAGAAAACCTAACACACCTTCTCGACTTAGGACCTTGACGCCTTATAGGCTAGGGTTTGGAGAAAATCTAAGACACATTCTAGACTTAGGACCTAGACGCCTTATGAACTAGAGTTTGGAGAAAACCTAAGACACCTAAGGTTTGGAGAAAATCTAAGACACCTTCTGGACTTAGGACCTAAACTCCTTATGGACTAGGGAAAAGAGAAAATCTAAGACACCTTTTGGACTTAGGACCTAGACGCCTTATGGACTAGGGTTTGGAGAAAACCTAAGACACCTTCTAGACTTAAGATCAAGACACCTTATGGATTAGGGTTTGAAAAAGGGATGCCTAGCGCACTAAAGCTTAGAAAACCTAAGACACCTTCTGGACTTAGGACCTAGATGCCTTATGGACTAGGGTTTGGAGAAAACCTAAGGCACCTTCTGGATTTAGGACCTAGATGCCTTATGGACAAGGGTTTGGAGAAAACCTTAAACACCTAGGGTTTAGAGAAAACCTAAGCCACCTTCTAGACTTAGGACCTAGACGCCTTATGGACTAAGGTTTGGATAAAACCTAAGACACCTTCTAGGAAAAACCTAATACACCTTCTAGACTTAGGACCTAGATGCCTTATGAATTAGGGTTTAGAAAAAACCTAAGACACCTTCTAGACTTAGAACCTAGACGCCTTATGGACTAGGGTTTAAAAAAGGGATGCCTAGCGCACTAGGGTTTGAAAAACCTAAGACGCCTTTTGGACTTAGGACCTAAACAACGCTTCGCATATGATTAAGATTTGGTTTTTCTGGCGCACCAAGGATTAGAAAACCTAATGGTCGTCTCACGAACCTAGGACCTAGATAACGCTTTGCATATGACTGGAATTTGGAAGAGGGTGCTTAGTGCACTAGGGCTTGGATCAACGAGCCATTGCTGAGGACTGCTACACAGCTTTTGGGATCCACGGGCTCATGTTTTTTGCTTTGGCCTTGAAGAGTTATGCCCTATTGTAAGGAGTTCACCGCCATTCTTGATCTCGTCCCATAGGAGTTCGTGGCAATACATTCCATGTTCATCTCTGCGAAGAAGTAGATCATGCGTCTTTGTGGTCTAAATGGTCAAGAGGTTTCTTTTTTCATCCATAGGGATTCACTGGACATAGATTCTGCCCTACCGGTGCCCTTGGTGACTTAAGCTTCTAGTTGTGGCATCGTTATGTTCTGTGCATCTGTCTACATGCCTGATACCTTCTTGTTTCCTATGACGGTCGGGTTAGCACTATTCTAGTGGACATTACTAAGCAAATAAGAGTATGGAATGACTTCGTGCCCCTAGTTTTAGCTAAGACCCTGATTGGTCTAGATGCTATCCATCGAGGTGTAACCACGTCTTTTGCCAATAGTCCTCCACTTTTCCAAGTAAAACTCAAATCTCTCCTGTTTTTGCTCTTCTCTCCTTTTACTGATTTTTTTCGATTTTTATTGCTCTTTTTTCCTTTTTCCACTATCTCTCTTTATTTTTTTACATGTCTCTCCTTTTGCTGATTTCTCACGATTCTTACCACTTTTCTCTCTTTTTAAATTTGGTTGATAAAGAAGCTAAATCTTCTGTAAAAAATTGGCTTCGGATGGGCACAACGCTGCTGCCTTTATCTATCATCCTTTTTACTCGATATGTATTATCAAGGCATCTTGAAAATAGTATCTTTCTTTGCTGACTAGAAGAGACATCACTTGGCAGTGCTCTTGGTGGCAAATCCCTATTATGACTTTGACCACTATGGACCATCCAGATGTCTTATTGATTGGTCTGCGGCTATTCACCTTCTACTATCCACAGTGGATCATGAGACAGTTTGGTCGAGATCATATCATATTTCAGGACGTACGGGGTCATATGTATTCATCTTTCCTTCAAGCCCCATTTCTAGTGCGGTATCAGAAGGTTTAGCCATCTCATTCATTGATGGAGATGCAAGAGTTGTCCTACATTGAGCTTTCCAGGGAGTACAAGGTGTGGTTGGTTCAAGAAAAAGTGAGCAAAAACAAAGAAAAGGGAGAAGAACAAGTACCAAAGAGAATGAATATCTGAGAGATCTGTTTTACTTCTAGGATTTTGTAACTTTTTTCTTTATTTAAAGTTTGGGACTTGCGTGCCCACCCTTTATTTCCAAAACCTTGTAATCGCAGCTGAAATAATAAAAATTTCACATTTATCTAAAGAAGGTTCCTAATTATTTAAGATTTTTCGATTCTTGCAATTAAACGACTTTATTATTAGAATTCAAAGCTAAATTTGTATTGATCATTACTCGGATTCAAAGATGGCTAAAACAAAGTAGGTGGCTGGACTTCTTTGAAAGAAGCTGCCTACGTATCCCAAAAAATTAGAATCAGGCCATAACGTAGTTCGGGCTCAGTTTACTCTCAGGTATTAACACTCTCCTTTTGCGATACCCTAACTTTTGCCAAGGTCACCCTTTTAGGTTTTCAGCCTTGCGGGCTGCTCTAACTTTTTGCTAGGCTGCCTTTTCGATTTTCAACCCAACAAGCTTTTATCTTATTTTATTTTTCTCTCAAGGGTTGTACTTTTTTAGCTAGTCCAAGTTGATTGGAGTGAAGAATGTGTTACTATCCAAATCCATGATGATTACAACACCACCGGTCATAATAGTCTTGATCAGATGCGGTTCTGCCCAATTTGGCTTGAACTTTTCCCTTTGACCAAAAATAGAAGCCCTGATTTCCTTAAGAACCAAGTCACCTTCTCTAAGATTCGGGGTCTTGACTTCTTTTTATTTATTTATTTTAACACTTTGGTTATCTTTGTATGTGGAATAGAGTTTGTAGTCTTTTTTCATTGAATAAGAGAAGCTCTTCCATCCGATTCCTCCGTCATTTTTTTGCGGGTCGAGCCGCATCTTGTACTTTCTGATCCTTTCGAAGAATTTCTGCAATGCTATGATGTGGTCATCTCAATCCTTGGACTTTACTATCATATCATCCATATACACTTCGACTTTATTATGTATCATGTCATGCAACAAGGTAGTTGTAGCCCTTTGATAGGTTGTCCCTGCATTCTTCAAATTAAATGGCGTCACACGAAAAAAGTAGGTGCCCCACGATGTAATGAATGTCATCTTTTCTCTATCTTTAGGGTTCATTAAGATCTTATTGTACCCGGGAAAGGCATCTATAAACGATAAATGAGCGTGCCCTACTGTGCTATCTACCAAGACGTCAATGTGCGGCAGTGGAAAGGCATCCTTCGGACAAGTCTTGTTGAGATTCCAAAAATCTACACAAACACTGATGTGTCCATCCTTCTTCAAAACCGGCACAATGTTGGCCACCCTCTTCAGATACTTGGTTACCATAAGGAATACAACGTTGATCTACTTTCTGACTTCTTCTTTGATCTTCAGAGCCCATTTTGATCGTATCCTTCTCAATTTCTATTTGACTGGTTTGGCATCGGGATACAAAGAGATTTGGTGTTGGATAATATCGGGATCAATTCTGGGTATATCCACATATGATCATGCAAAAATATCTTTGGAATTCTTTTAATAAAATCATTAATTGTTCATGTTCAACTGTAAATAAAGAAGAACCAATTTGGACAATTTATAGGTAAATTTCATTACCTAGATTTATTGAAAAAGTTTCTTCAATTATTGATTGGGCACGCATTTCTTCTTCTTTTTTTATTAAAGCTTTTAATTCTTCAAGGACATCCCATTCGAATTCAAAATCATCAGAAAGCGTACAAAATAATTCAAACAAAGTAGAATAATCAAAACCTTCATTTATTTCATTGATATCAAAGAGAGCATGGATCACAAAATCAAAAGCAAAAGAAGAGGGTGCACAGATAGATAAGCCCTCGGACTCGACATCCAACTGATCAGAACAAAGCAAAAATCTACAAGACTCTGACTCTGACTCGAGACTTGAATCATGTAAATTACAAGAATCTAAAAGCCAGCTGTGACATTCGTTACGGATGGAGGTGGGATGACCTTATTGTCAATGTGATCCTGAGTTTCGTGGTGGAGTCTCAGACAGTTGTCGATTGGGTGTTCGTGGCTCTAATGGTATGAGCACTATTGGGTGGGATCGTAGCATAGCGGTAAAGGGTTAGGAGGCAGCAGTGGACAAGAAGCTTTACAAGCCCTTTCTCAACAAGTCAATTCATGGCCGTGGTTAAAGAGATATTAAGGGGAGTGAAAACTCTCCTTGGCATTTTCGACTGCAACGGCTGGTTGTTTTTGAGAGGAGGTGATGAAGATAAAGAATTTTGTCGATCTGATTGGGGGTTTAGCAAATTCACCTCGTTAGAGCGAGATGCGGGGTTAGTGGAAGAGGCAGAACGGTTTTGGCTGTTGGATGGATAAGGTCTTATAGGCTTTTAGCTCAGCTTGACCTCATCGATATCACTAGACTAAATTGCATCTTATATCTGAACCCCGACATCAAACAACTGCTCGAATGTGAAGAGTAGTTATGAGATCAGATAACGCTTCAGAGGAGATTGGAGATTATTGACTAGAATCCTCACCTATTCCTTTTCTATTGGTTGGTTTGTCATTTTAGCCGCCTTTCCCCTCCACTTGGTCAAAAAGTCCACAAATGACTCTCAGCTTTCTTGACGAGTGGTCTCCAGCTCCCGAGTGATTACATCTAGCTGGATATTATAGCTGTATTGGCTGGCAAAAGCTGTGGTGATGTCCTCTCATGTTCTGGTCTTTGCAACATCCAGGGAGAAAAACCATTTCTAAGCTGCCCCAAAGAGTGACCGGTGGAACAACTGAGCCTTCAACTGGTCATTGATACTCATGGGAGCAAGGGTACCAATATACATTCTCAAGTGTATTCGGGGGTCTCCGATCCTGTCGAACTTCTCCATATCCTGGATCTTAAACTTTTTCGGTAGCTTGGCGTCTAGAAACAAACTTAGTCCGCCCACATCTAGCATGTATTCTTCAATCCCTTTTGCCTTCCTTAGAACCTTCTCCCTCCTCTCAATCTTATCCACTAGCATAGATTCCTTAGATTGAGCAGTATTTTCTTCCTCCACCATAGCCTAACGGGGGACGCGAGGTGGTGCAGCAATTTGTGGTCCATCATAACCCTAATTATCATCCTAGAAATCTTCTCCGTTCTCATTTAGATCTTCTTGCTGCTCATTTACCCCTGGCAAGCGAGCCTGGATTACCCGAATCTGTGTCTAACATTGCACCTGAGCCTGGGTCTGCTGCTCAATGGCTCTCCGTATATCAGTAATTTCCCTCATTAAGGCTATCAGATTCAGCTCATTCTCGGCCATCTCAAACTATTTTGTGATCTATTTTGAGATTCTGTAAAGCCTCTCGATTTTTGACCGAGCCTAAATACGCATTGGATGCGAACCTTCTAACTTAATGATCTAGACCCGAAGTAAAATCTAATAACTCCAAAAATAGAATCACTGGTATCGGATACTTCTCAAAAAGAACCCTAATAACAGGTAGAAAACACTTCAAACACCAAAAATTGCTAACCACGAGAAGATATAACCACCGAAATAGAAACATGCCCCTGTTGGGCCCATACTTGCAGCCTAACGACTGGAAACCCCAACACCTAAGAACCAACACGAAAACCGAGCGAGAGACCAATAAAACTTCAAAAAGAAGGTTTACCCTAAGATTCTAAAGAAAAAAGGGGCAACAGTCTAGCAAGAAAACAATGATAAGCCAAATGAGACCTCAAAACAAGAACCTGAACGGGGAATTGGGAAGACGAGCCTTAACGGCACCGAGGGTACAAAGCCAATAAGCAAGGAAAAACCCAAGAGGGAGAAAACTATCCTAAACCAATAACGAGGCCTAAGCCAACAATCGGGGCAGAACCCGAAAATCTGGTCCAACAGATCAAAAACTAGACAACGACCCGAGAGGGAAACTATATTAAAACGAAGGAACACTGGAAGAAGACCAAGGTCAAAACCCGATAGAGAGACTATCTTAATCCAAACAAATAAACAAAGGTCCTACACAAACACAAGCAAAACATACAATTAAATAAAACAAATAATCCTACCGGTCAATACCTAATGGTGGGTTCTATGCAATTATATGGAGAAATGGCCAATTTTGGTCAATGTGTTGGAGGCAAAACTATCAAGATCATTATTTTTGTAAAACGATTTTCGGTAAAAAATTAACTGGACGGACAAACGCCGAAACGGGCTCAAGATAAAATTTTTGACGAAGAACGATCAAAAATAAACCCATGCAACCAAAGTTAATTTAAAAGAATACCTCTTGTAGATCTAATCTTCAACTCTGACTTGATTTCGAGTTGAAGCTCCTGTCAGATCTTCTACCGTATTCCCTTATGCGATTCTCGAACGTAGTGTGGGCT
>JAUMHN010397720.1:0-16374 GCA_032360265.1 Heliamphora ciliata
TCAACTACAAAACCTTTTCTCCCAAAATACATTATACATGTATTTAGATCCATCCTTCAACAAGGAGATCACACAAAGCATTTTCAAAATATTTTATCCTGTTTTCAACAAGACGTTTCAAAACCTGATACTCAACCCCGAAGGCGAGCTCCAAACCTCTAAAACATAAAATGCTGAGATTTCCATCAAATCTTCCATTTTTCAACAAAAACCACCATTTTCAAGAACATCTTTTAAAAATCATAAAATCACATGTCATATGATGTACTAAACCAAGAAAAGCAAAAAACATGCTTTTTACCCAAAAAACTAATGTTTAAACATAGATATGACATTTCATGCATTTTTTATCGGTGAGAAAGTATACAATTACATATAACACCCTAATATAGCAGCAGGGTCTAGAATCCTACCTCGTTGGGTCAAAACCCGACGCCTCGAAAATTGAGTCTCATCGAAATGAGAATTAGACCGATTGAGGGCCAAGCTAGCAGCGTGAATAGCAGGGATCCACAAGCTGATCATCGAAAACAAGGCTCGGACAGGTCAAAAATGTAGAGAGAAGGTAGAGGAAATGAAGAAAGAAGCTTTTCTCCAAACATTCAAGGGGCTGGAATACATATAGGCACGCCAAAAACACTGTTCAGTCGATTGAAGTGCCTCGAGAAACACAAACCGCCATAGTTCAGTCGACCGAACCCCTTAGTTCAGTCGACCGAACTCCAAAAAAGCTGTTCAGTCGACCGAACATAGCTGTCTAGTCGACCGAACCTCAAGGTTTTGAACCTACTATTTTGTCTCAATTTTGGTGTTCTAAGGCCAACCCAAACAAGCCTAAACAAGGTCCGAAAAAGCTTAAAACACATCTATGCATGCTGTTCTACAACCCAAAACATAAACCAAGCATCGATGATGTATAATATGAAGGAAAAACACGTCAACATTTATATATATATCAAAATTAACAAGGTTCGGGGTCTCATATTGTTGCTTTTGGGCATATGATCCATAATATAATCCTCTTCCAAGAATCGGATATTGGTGCTAATAATGACCTTTTGATCTTTAGGATTATAAAATAGACTATACTTCGTTCCCTTAGGATACCCTACAAAGAAACAGATTTCTGTCCTCGATTACAACTTACCTGCGTTTCCTTTCAGTACAAGTGCTGGATAGCCTTAAATTCGAATGTGTTTCTGACGAGGCTTTTGCCCGATCCACAATTCTATGTGAGTAGAAGGTACTAACTTAGAAGGTACCATGTTCAGAATCTAAACCGCTGTCTCTAAAGCGAGTCTCCAAAATGAATCAGGTAAACCTAAATAACTCATTATTGACCTTACCATTTCTATAAGAGTCATATTCCTTCTTTCTGCTACACCATTCTGCTACAAAGTGCCAGGTGTAGTCAACTAAGATGTAATCCTCTCTAATGACAAGTAGTTCTTAAACTCTCCAAAGTGGTATTCTCTATTACGGTCGGATCATAGTGATTTGATACTTTTACCTAGATGTTTCTCCACCTCCGTCTTGAATTCTTTACATTTCTCAAAGCATTCAAACTTACGGTGCATCAGGTAAATGTATTCATACCTTGAGTAGTCATCAATAAAACTGATGAAGTAATCAAAGTTACCTTTAGCCCGGATTGTCATAGGACCTCACACATCAGAATGAACCAGCTCTAACGGTTCTTTAGCTCTATAGCCTTTGGTCAAAAATGGCCTCTTGGTCATTTTATCTTTTAAGTAAGAATCACAGACTGAAAGTTCCTCCAATTCCAATGAACTCAAAAATCTATTTGCTACCAGTCTATTTATCCTTTTTAGATTAATATAACCCAAGCGTAAGTGCCAAAAAAATGTTTGGTTCATTAGAGAAAGAAACTTTCTCTTATATGTTAAATTAGAAGTATTACTTATTTTAGTCAGTTGCAGTGTAGGAGAGATTGGAGACATAATATAAAGATCATTCACCAATGTACCAAAACAGATAACCTATTTATTATCCTTAATAACTACAGAGTTATTAAAATAAACTAAATATCCGTCTTTAGCCAATCTAAAAACGAAAACTTGTTCCTTCTAATGGCAGGTATATAAAGACAATCTCTTAATATTAAAACTCGATCTATACCAAAATTGAGAGTGACATCTCCTACTGCAACTCTTGTTACCTTTGTATTATTACCCATATGTAGGTAAATTTTTCCATCACTAAGTTGTCGAGTTTCTTAGAACCCCTACAAAGAATTACAGACATGATTAGCAGCTCCCGTATCTACACACCAGGTATTGATAGATAACACCGCTAAACATGTTTTCACAACCAGTAAACAAAAATTACCCTTGTTGTTTTGCTTAATGAGAAATACTAGACATAGCTTTTTCTAGTGCTGTATCTGGTTATAGTGAAAATATCTGTCTTTCGGTTTTTTCACACTAGTTCGTGGCCCACTAACTACCTTGGAAACCGTGTCTCCCTATTTTTAAACTTTTTTCTTCTCATGCCTTTCAGCCCCGAGGAAAATCCTTTTTAAAAAATAAACACATTTTATAGTATTGAAGAAATACCATTGGTAGTTAAAGTTATATCCAAGTTACTTTTCTAGTCAACAGAATTTGGTCCAGTAAACTTTTTTTGTTTGAATATTGAAGCGAGTGGATTAAAAGCCATTTTAATTCTGAGAATCACATAATTAAAAAAACCGTTAATTATGATGAGCAAAACTATAAATTAATTTTAATTTGATTCTCCTCTATCATTTTAAAATTAATTCGCCAGTAGCCTAGTAACTTGAAAATAGCATGTCTCGATGGGAGGACGTCTACTATTCTTCACAAGACTAGATAGGCTAATTTCTTTTAATTTTACTATCTAGATAACTGACCCTGCCAAGTAAAATTGCATTGCTGATATAGTTTCGGTTCAGTATATAATAGCAGTGACTCAGTTGGAAAAGATACTATTATATACAGTTAAGTGTTAATCATCCCAAATTAATCACTTAGTAATGAACACTTCAGATGGTGAAGTGATCCACACTAACAATTATCCAGAATTTTCCTTAAAGAAGGTTTGTACTAGCGATACTGTAATTAATTTGTTTGTTGGAGAGAAAGGCCTTACTGTCAACACGCAGAGCTTAATTGCATCGCCTACAAACTAGTGATAGAGACTCCAGAATTTATCTATGAATAAATTTTTTCCCTCACATATATTTTTAAAATATTTTTTAGGGTTATAAAAATTCGTTTAATTAAAAGAAATTTATTAATTTTAAAAATAACACAATCTGAAAGAATCAAACATCTTTTTCATGTGCACGATTCTAAAAATTCTAGTTTATTAAACCATCTTTTAATGTTTAAATGCCTAACAAATAAAATTTAATAAATGCACAATTTTTTCTTCAGTTTTTCAGCTAAAGTAGTGATTAAAGGCATTTATTTATTTTATTTTTCGTTCCACATTTTTAGAAAAATAATAATTTATTTTAATTAAATATTTTTCTATTTAATTAATTCAAAATTCAGAATTAATTCTCACGTTTTTCCAATATATCTGATTTTATGAAAAATCATCTTAAACGCAATATTTTGTAAAAAATAAAATATCTAAATTTTTTTCATTTAAATAAAATTAATTAATTAAAAAATTTTAATTTTACTTTCCATTACAAAATATTTTAACTAAAATCGAGCTTTCGAACTAATTAAATTAACAGGATAAATAAAATAGATATGTAATTATCCACGCAGTTCATATATATATATATATATATCGATTTTATGATCCAAGTAAACGCTAAAGCATTTCAGTCTCCCGAAGTGGATAAGCTGAAATAATCATCTTTTATCTCTGATTATTGTATCCTGATTGTATTAGACTTCTCTGATACTATCTGATATATCAATATATATCAAATCAGTCCCGTATTTATGAAAAAATTAACACAAAGCAGCCCCAGGAGAAAGAAACTGTCGGACCACCACCAGCCACCGCCGGCGCGACCTAGCCGCCGCTATCTTCAGGCGGCTCCTGCCGCCTCATCCGAGCTCCGTTTTCGACGATTTTTATACCGTTAGAAAGCTCTCAAAATATGGGATTTTTCTATCAAATAATTTTCTAAAAAATTGCCCAAAAAATGCTGCTGGCCGCAACAGCACTGCAAAGCTAACTTTCTGAGGCTTTTTTGACCTCTTTTTGAACTCCGTTTTCAACATACTTTATACCAAAAGAGATCTTTCAAAAAGTATTATTTTTTATGAAAACATCTGCTCAAAAACAGCTCAAAAAATGCTAGAAAACCTACAAGAACAGACTGCCGCCGCTCCTGTGCGCCGCCGCCTAGAACTGTTAACTTCCCGAGACTTTTTCGACCTCTTCCCAAACACTATTTTCGAAGTACTTTATACCATTGGAAAGCTCTTGAAAAGTAAATTTTTTCTATTAAAAAATTTGTTCAAAAATATCCCGAAAAACTGTCAAAATGCCTGAAAGCCACAGCTGCAGCCGACCTATTTGTCGCCTGTTTGGGTTATGATTTTGGTCTAGTTTTTTTTCAAATTTTTGACAGTATTTTGGGGTATATTTTACTACTATTTTATGTTTAAAAATTACCAAAAAAATAGTCCCAAAATAAGCCTAAAAAATCAAAAACTGTCGCCGATAAAGTCGTCGGAGTCGGGCTATTTTGGTAATTTTTTCTTGCTGTTTTTGACTTATTTTCTATGCTATTTTTAATTCATAAATACTGTAGAAAAATTTACTAAAAAAAATTATTTAAAACCATTAAAAAACTCACCACAATCCGTAGCTTGTAAAAATCTGAACCACTGCCGGAGCCATCTCCGTTCTTCATGTTCTTTGAATATGTTCAACATATTCTTAAATAATCTAAATAGATATTTTAAAAAATATAGCTATTACATCGATTCTATGTCTCTAAGGCTCACATTCGATCTATCACGGTCAACTTTCGTGATTAAAAAAATAATCATCATTCACACCATTCAATCAAACATGAAAAATAAATGATGATCATAAAATCAGGATTAAAACGCCTGCAAAATAAAGTTAGCAACAGTTCTAAAACTACCCGGCCCCGATAACCGAAAACAAAAAATAAAATGGCTCTAGATAAAAAATTTTGATGACGAACGATCAAAATAAAATCCGTGCATCTGAAGTTAATTTAGAAGAATACTATTTTACCGGTCGAATCATCAACTTTGATTTGAATACAAGTTGAAACTTCTGTCCGATCTTCTACTGTATTCTCTTATGCGATTCTTGAATGTAGGGTGTGCTATAATCTATTAAGAATGTGTACTGGCAGAACCTGGAAGTTTTAGTCTTAGAAAATAAGTTATGAAACTGGTTCAGCCTACCCACATATTTATAGGGCTACAGCAAGAACTTGGGGAGTGATTATGAGTAAGACTTCCAGTGGAACACAAATATGTATCAGTAGTTTCTGCAATTAAGCAAACCTCATAGCGGTATCTGTAATTATGAAAAATCAGCAGTGGTTTCTATAATTTTCAAAAAATACTGAATTACAGTTCATACCACTAAAGAACTATAATTGCGCTCTGACCTAAAATCTCAAGACCGTATAGCATTGAACTCCTGTTACTAAATGCTTATTAATTCTCTCCACGTTAAGATTTTTGATACCCGCCAATTAAATTTAATTACTGACAATATAATTTAATCGGTATCTTGATATTTCTTAAGCTCTTCTGCTAAACTTATTTGACCACTGAATAATTAAATCCACTTGTAGGGTTTTGGTCCGGTCAAAACTTATAAGCTTCCTTAAGAGGGTATCGTCAATCTCGATCTTTTGGGACGTGGATCCTGTCAATAATTAATATTCATCATATAAATAATACTGTTATCCAACTCACCGGGAATATAGTCCTATATAGGATCGCACCCTCTAATGAATCAAAATAACGAATATTAAATATATGCAAATTAATAATTATTTTAGGATTAAGGTGGTAAGCTCTATTCATAATAATCTTGGGGTATGAAATTAATTTATATAGTCAGTATAAAATTAATTATCCAAATATCTTGTTCAATACACACAAAATGTACTAGCATAAAGAGTCGGAACAATAGACGACACTATTATCTATTCTCCGTAACCAAGATAGGCCTCCTAAAAATCTATGCTACAGTCGTACCGATGGTAAATCTATTTTTTTATAAATTGTGAACATAAAACTTATATTCTACAAGAACCTAAAATCTGATCTTCTGTATGTAAGCCGTACTCAACACACCAGATTAAATACTATACAGAATATCTGACATTCATGCATAATATTAAAGAAATGATACACATACACTACTTCTAAAGATTTTCATAAAATAAAAAATTAATTTTATTAAAATAAAATTAAATACTAAAAATATAATTTTCAGTATACCAACCCTAACACTGCAGCTCCTGCAATTTTATCAGGGAGCGAGATGGCCAAGCCTCCTGATGCCTCGCCAGAAATGGGGCATGGAGTGAAGATGAGTACAAGCGATCTCGAACACCGTGGAATACAATCTGACTGCGACTGAACTGCCGCATGATCCAATGTGGGTAATAGAAAGTAAACTGTCGCATGCTAATCAGCAGGATGCCAGGATGGTCCATAGTGGTCAAAGTCATGGTGGGGATCTGCCACCAAGAGCACTGCCAGGTAATGTTTGCTCTCGTTAAAGAGGAAAGATACTATCTTCAAGTCGTCTCGGTAGTGCATATCTAATAGTAAGGGCGATAAACAAGGGTCGTTGCACTATATCTATCAGTAGTCAATTTTGGCATGAGATTTACTTTCTCTATCAGCCAGATCTACAAAGGGTTAAGAACCGAGAGAAATCAATAAAATTGATAGTAATGGTTGAGTTGGGGTGAAACTAACCCGCTTTAGGGCACAACAAAAAGCCCTCGACAAAGGCCCAAAGAGGAAATAAATTGATTGTTGAAGACTCATAAGCAAGTGGGAGGTGATTAATCTAGGGACCGAGGGCAGTGTGTTTTCAGCTGATAGTGTGTTTAACTTGAGATAAATGGGAAAAAAATGCTTTAATCTTACTTGAAGAAGCAAGGGGCTACCGGTAAAAGTAGTGGTCTCTCCTCGACAAACAGTATCCAAGCCAATCAGAGTCTCAGCAAGAACTATCGAAACAAAATCCTTGCCCGACCACATTTAACTCGCAATGTCAATTAGTGAGCAGCTAACTCGTCCATCAGAAGGAATGAGAAGGTAACGAGCAAGGAGGCAGAAACATAAAGCATAGTGGCGCCATAGTTGAAGATCGAGGTCACTGAGGTCACCGAAAGGATGAAACCTCTCAATAATCCAAGGAATATTGAGACAGCCGTCAGATGCCAAGAGAGAAGCCTCCATCTTCGATACGCCACAGAGTTGTATTATCTGTTGTCAGCTAGAGAGAAAAAAAAGTTGACACAATTACAAATTTCCTTGGGGACAAATCCAGAATGGCAGCGAACTCTTTTACAGTGGGACACATTTATTCAAGACCAAAGTGAAAACATTGGATTGTGGGTCCCATAGTTAGGCAGCAGCCTTTAGCAGTGGTTCGTTGATCTTGACAATCATCAGGGAGAACAAAGAGTTAATACTGAATGATGCAAAGTTTAGATGTTTAACATGTGAAAACTCCTCGATCCATGCAGAAAGTGAGTTATGGAAAGAGGCCATTGAATTGAAAGTGACAGAAAATGGAGGACCACAAGCTATATTTATAAGGCATGAGAATGTTGAACACCTAAAGATTCAAAAAAGTACAAAGACTCTGGCGACTACCACCTTAGAGTACACGACCGCCACCTTAGAGTACACAACCACCGCCTGGGAGTGCACGACCGCCATGTCATAAGTATGAACCGTCAAGCTTAGTATAGGCTGCCACTTTCACAACCTGGCGACCTCTACTTTGCAAGTTAGTGACCACCATATCACAAGGTGGCGGGAACACCTTTTTGGTACTCTTTTTGCATTTTCTGTATTACGGGGCCCCTATTTTATCATAAATGTAAATAAAGTGTCAACACTTAGTTTGGTTTGCAATTTGAGAGAATCCATCACGCAATATAGTAAAGAAAATTTCAATAGCAGTAAATAAAAGGTAAACTATGCAAACAGTGTATATGTAGAAAATGCAAATGGCATAAAGGCCCAAGTATGTCAAATATATGTGAGATAGGGGCACCTAGGCCCAATAACCAATAAATTTGGGGCACACAGACCCATAAAACTAATGTATCAAAATGTAGCTGGAACTGTGAGATAAGTACAAATATATAAATGAGGGGGGAGAAATCTCTCTCTCTCAACACCTCTAGCAGACCCCGTGGGAAGAAGACTCAGCATCGTCTAAAATAACGTCCTCGAACAGGTCATCGCTGTCATCACTTCCATTTGAAGAAAAAGATATGATGCGGGAACAACTCTTGGCACAAGAAATAGACTCTCTGGAGTGAGCTTTGGAAGAAGAGGCACGGGACTCGCGGCCTTGAGCTAGAGCCTAGACCAAAACACGAGGCTGGACCGGAGCTTGCGGTTGTACTGTACTGGTGGCTGGTGTCGGTGGTTGTTTAAAGAAGATACGGATCAAAGCAAAGTACAGAAAAAGGAAAAGAAGTCAAAAAGGTTAGAAGATACTCTCTATGGCTGTAAGAGCAAAGGCAATGCCAGCTACTCGTACGGTGGTATCAAGCTGATGGATCAGTGCCCTTTGACCTGTGAATATTAGTAGCAGGCGGTCTAGCTACACCTGGTTAACCTACTAAAAAAGAGAGATAGGCAATTCCAATAAACTAAACAAGTAAAGAAAGTAATCAAAAGGCAGAAGGAAGAACGAAGACAAACCTAACCGACCTCAGCTCTAAACTCTAGCGCTGGCGGAACCGGAACTGGAAGAGGAAAGTGGTAGCCATATACCACGGTATGAATCTCTCATGGAATCTCTGGGCCTATCATCCCTCCAGCGGCACCAGTACCAGCTCCACCAGCAGCGGCTCCATCAGCATCTGCACCAGCAATACCCTCTCTCTAACTCTAGCTCCTACATCAGTGTCAAGAACGGCCACCGGTGCTCATACTCTCCTCCGTTTAGCAGGAAGGGCTGGCCTAGGGCCCAATGGCCCTAGTAGATGAGCTTGGGCCCACGATATGTAATCTCCCTCGGGCCCCAACAGCTCCGAGGTGAGAGTCCCTGTCATCTCAAGTAGAATGTCAAAACGGCTCATCATGTCCGTCCGACGCATATGGGCTGGAGGAGTCACTGGGATCCAAAAATGGTTAAAACTAAGAGACTGTCGGACTACCCTTTCTCCGAGATAATACTCTCTGTAGAAGGGGCCCTCTAATAGAATTCGTCTCGAAGAAGCACCATGGCTGCACAACAATTCCTCGCCAACCTGGCTCTCCATCCCTCGCCAGACATCCCAACGAACCTATAAAAATTTAGTGGGTAAGTACAGCGCAGTGAGTAGTGATCAGTGAACATTACATAGAACAGTGTACAGTATAATAAGAAGTGATCAGTTGATATATAAAGCAATAAGCAATAAGTTAAGAATAGAGAAAGAAGTAGTACCTGGTCAGGAGTCAGTTGATCTAAAGATGGTCGGAACCTCTCCAGGTCCTTCCCTCTGCTCTTTCTCTCCTTTAGGCTATGAGCTCATCGAGCAGCACGGGGGATAATCAGAGGATCAATAGCAGAGTTCACCGGAACATGTAGTCTAAGGAACTCATAAGTTCATAACTATAACGAGAATGTGTTAGTAGAAGAATAGATAACAGCTAACAGAAGAAATGAATGAACAGTGTATAGAAATTGAAACATATCTCTCAGACCCTATAGTATCCTCCAATGCTGAGCTCCTTAGGGAATCGGGTCAAGGCCCTCATCGAACTATAGAGCGTGGCAAGAGCAGCTCCTCCCCAATCATATGTGGATATCCAGCAAAGGTGGATGAGAGTGCCAAGATATTGGAGATGCATGGTATTTTCCTTGTTTGAGAACAAAGAGGTACCGAACATGTACAACAGGAAAGTGCGAGCAACCCACTCATAATGATGGGGCTCGGTACAATGAAAGTGGCAAAAGTACTCAAAGAACCAAGTGTTCCTGACTCAGTCTCTTTCAATCTGGACTGGTACGGTACCCAGAAGGTATGTCAAAGCATCTACCGAGCGAACGATGTCCCGGTTAAATGGAATGGGGCACCTTCGACCCTGATGCTTGTGATCATAGCAAAGTTTAGTGGCGTCAGCGTGGCTTCAAAGGTAGAGAAATGAAAGGTGTTAGTGGTGTCCCACCACCTCTCAGCCAAGGCTGTCAACCATACCCGGTCATTGCTAGTTCTATCCAGCAAGGGTATGAACCGAGCAAAGCTGGAGGCATCGACGAGGGTTCGACTGGGTGCAAGAAGAGCACCATACCACTCCAACACCTCACCGGAAGCAGAGCCGCCGAAATCACAGACGTACTGGCCAACCTAAAAAGTAGAAGATGATCAGAATATATAATAAGAGCAGTCAAATCAAATGAAATTCAAAAAATGTGAAAGGAAAAGGAAAGCAATAAAAAATACTATGTTTGTGTGTGTGTGACGACCCTTCGGTTCCTTCAATCCCTAGAAAACTAGGCACCCTAAACTCTAGTGAGCCAGGCAAATCATTCAACCCGAGATTTGTGTATGTGTGACGATTCTTTGGTCCTTTCAAGTCCTAGAAGACTAGGCACCCTAAACCCTAGTGAGCCAGGCAAATCATTCAACCCTAGGTTCATATGTGTATAATGATCCTTGGGTTCATTCAAGCCCTAAAAGACTAGGCACCCTCAGCCTTGGTGAGCTAGGTAAATCTTTCAACCCTAGATTCGTGTGTGTGTGACGATCCTTTGGTTTTTTCAAGCCCTAGAAAACTAAGCACCCTAAGCCCTGGTGAGCCAAGCAAATCATCAAACCCCAGGTTTGTGTGTGTGTGACAATCTTTTGATTCTTTTAAGCCCTAGAAGACTAGGTACCCTAAGCCCTGGTGCGCCAGCCAAACCCAACCCTAGGTTTGTATGTGTGTGACAACCCTTCGGTTCCTTCAAACCCTAGAAGATTAGACACCCTAAGCCCTGGTGAGCAAGGCAAATCTTTCGACCCTAGGTTCGTGTGTGTGTGATGATTCTTAGGTTCTTTCAAGTCCTAGAAGACTAGGCACCCAAACCCTAGTGCGCTAGGCAAATCTTTATTCTAAACCCCCTAGATTTTTGCGATTTTCTAAAAAAAATTAAAAAACCACCCCCTTAGATTTTGTGATTTTTCTAAAAAAAAATTAAAAAAAATAAAAAAAAAACCACCCCCTTAGATGTTGTGATTTTCTAAAAAATTAAAATAAAAAACCACCCCTTAGATTTTTGTGATTTTCTAAAAAACTAAAAATGAAAAAAAAACCCACCTCTTTCTGTTAGCATCAAAATCTTAATCCTAGTATCTCTACGTTTGGTCCACCTCAACCTCATCCGTAGCCGTATGATCTATAATTTCCTGCTCTACTACTGCCTGTGTCTCGGCAGCTGTTCAGGTCTCGTCTTTAGTAGCCTGACAAAGAGCTCTCGCCCGTAGAAGGTCCCTGCAGTGCCCTAAAAATATCATCAAGGTGTCCGTGTCCTGCTTTGACAAAGGTAGTGGTTGAAAGCTAAGCAAAAGCTTGAAAGCAAGGGAAAGCCAAGAAAAGAGTTTGAAAGTGCGAGGGAGAAGAGAGAGAGAGCAGAGGGTGCGAATGGGGCCTAACCCACGTGTCCTGGGGGATCTTGTTGGCACCAGGAGTTGGCGATCGCTACCTTGAATAGTGGCAACCGCTATGTTTTGATACGCCACACGACGACCGCCATGTTAGTTTTGAATTTATTCCAGCGACTGCGAACCCATCAATGGTCATGGCACCTTTCTCCATGGCTGGACCTGGCGACCGCTAACTCCAAAGTTGGCAGGCACATTTTTTCGTGTGTAATCATTACGTTTTAGGGTTTTAGGGGGAGTTGTTTGGGGCTTTTATGTGATGTTTCTTCACAAATAATTTTAAACCTTCTTTTATGTGGTGTTTCTTCACAAATAATTTTAAGTTTGTTTTGTGGTTTTTCTCTTGATAAATTTATTTTTAAAGTTTTGACTCAAGTTTTTAATTATTTTTATCCCGTTTTCGTCTCCAAATTTTTAGGTCTTACCTCGACCTATTAATTTGTATTTTCTCTTGATAAATTTAGTTTTAAAGTTTTGACTCGACTTTTTAATTTTTTTTATCCCGTTTTCATTCCAAATTTTTTAGGTTTTGACTTGACCTATTAATTTGTAGTTTTTTTCCATATAAATTTAATTTTAAAGTCTTGACTCGACTTTTTAATTATTTTTGTTCCTTTTTTTTATCCCATATTTTTAGGTCCTGACTCGACCTATTAATTTGTGGCTTTCTCCCGATAAAAATAGTTTCAAGTCTTGACTAGTCTTTTAATTATTTTTATCCCGTGTTTCATTCCGAGTTTTTAGATCTTGATTCGACCTATTAATTCGTGGTTATCCTTCCGATGAAAATAGTTTTAAGTTTTGACTTGGCTTTTAATTATTTTTATCTCGTTTTTTGTCCCGAGTTTTTAGGTTTTGACTCAACTCATTAATTCGTGGTTATCCTTTCGATGAAAATAGTTTTAAGTCTTGACTTGACTTATAATTATTTTTGTCCCGTGCTTGTCCTGAATTTCTAGGTTGTGACCCGACTTATTGATTTGTGGTTTGCTCTCCGTTAAGAATAATTTTAAGTCTTGACTCGACTTTTAATTATCCTTATCCCGTTATCGTTTTGAATTTTTGGGTTTTGACTCGATCTAGTTAATTTATTGTTGTTTTCTCGGTTAAGATAATTTCTAAGATTTTGACTCGATCTTTTTAATTATTTTATCCCCGGCTGTGTTCTTAAATCTTGACTTGATCTTTGACTTGTTTGATTGTATCCCTTTTAGATTTTTGACCTGATCTTTAGGGCATTGTTTGATCATACCAGTGTTTGCATCTTGCATCTGTCCAAAGAACTACGTTTTGGTCTGATCTTTAGCAAAGGGGTACGTAGGCAGCTCGATGAAAATTCGAGTACAACTAACATCACATGGATGCTTGTGTGTTTATGGCTTAAGATTAATGGTTTAGTCAAATAGATGTTCTCTTTGGATCTTTGATACAACTCGCATCATGCGTTGCTATGCAAGTTATATCAAAGAGGACAACTGTAGACACCCTAATTTGACCCCGCCTAATCTTAGGTTGGTTCGGGTGTTTTTTATGATGAAATCAAGTGGAATGGTGCTTCAGAATGATCCTCAAAAAATGATCCAAGCTCAGTATCCAGGCCAAATGATTAAATCCTTCAAACTAGTGAACCCACTATGTCCAATCCTTGAGCCACCATCTTTGAACCTTGGGGTCGCCAACTCTATAGTAGCGACTGATAGTATGTGTGTAATCCCAAGAGGGGGGTGAATTGGATATTTAAAAAATTATTCAAATATCAA
Organism: Heliamphora ciliata; assembly: GCA_032360265.1. Taxonomy (NCBI): domain Eukaryota; kingdom Viridiplantae; phylum Streptophyta; class Magnoliopsida; order Ericales; family Sarraceniaceae; genus Heliamphora; species Heliamphora ciliata. The sequence goes on from JAUMHN010397720.1 coordinate 13,600, forward strand.
AATACAAGTATAGCCTTCAATTCACTTGTAAGCAAGATATCTTTTAATTCACAAGAATACTTTCAAGTATATAGCCTCTTGTTAGAAGATTAACGCATAAGTATATTTTATTTCACAATTTGAAAAGTGAAAATACAAAATAATAAATGAATGATTTTATTTCACAAATATATTTTATTTCGCAAGAATGGATTTAATAACAAATGATTTAAGTGTATAAAATGTGTGTGGTGCAACAATAAACAATAATATAATAATAAGAATGAAAAGTAAGCAAGGTAGAAATACGACACCACAATTTTTACAAGGTTCGGCACAACAGCCTACTTCCTTGCCTCATGCCAACCGCTATAAGAATTTCACTAAACACTCCTTCAGTAGGTAGAACAGCCTCTCTCCTTAGCCTAGGCTGAGTAGCCTCGCTTGAGGATATCCCCTCCTCAAGTACACACTCTTTATAGGTGGAATTCCCTCTCTCCTTCAATAGGCGAAATGGCCTTTCTTGAGAATCACCTTCTCAAGTTACAATAAGAATAACAAGAAATCCAAATAGAATTATACAATGAATAAGCTCCTTCAGCGAGCAAATGAATACATATAAAGCACACTAATGTTCACTCCAAAGAATATACAAGTGAAAAGCTCAATGGAGGATTTCTAAGGCTTTCTCTAAAAAATATTTCATAAAAATGAAGAATTTAAAGAACAAAATTGATATATATGAGAGAGTTGATTTGAAGATTTGAAGTATATGAAACCAAAGCTCAAAGGCTCTATTTATAGGCCAAAAGATCGTACTAGCCGTTGGAACAAATAAGAAAATGTCAAACTAGCCGTCAAGTTTAAAATTCAAAATTTAGCCTGTTCGGTCGATTGGACAAGCCCATTCAGTCGACTGATTTGCTCTACAGTCAACTGGATATGATCCTCGGTCGACTGACTCGCGACTACATAACTTGCCCGACTTCAAACGACCATAACTCCTTCATTCGGATTTCAAATAGGGTCATTCTTGTGTTCAAATTGAAGCTCTGGAAGTCTACTTTCCAATGGTTCAAACTCCATAACAAAATTAATTTTGTTCAAAAATTTATGGCCGAAATACCGAAGGTATATTAATGTTTTTCACACAATTTTTGCATATTTTTGGCCGAACTTCTTTCGAAACATTTTAAAACACATTTTATACTTTGAAAATGATTTGCCATGAAATATTTAACAAGCCTATTGTCCATCTAAGGTCTCCTATGAGTTTTCATACATATAACCAATGGTATGTGAACTTGCATAGGTTCTAGTGCATTTACACTTAGAAAACCTTCAAGTCCTTAAAATCTTTTTCTTTTCTTCTTGATTTTTCTCGTGCTCCATGGATCTTAGCCACTTGAATATAATCTTCTTGTTTCATGGTTTCCATTTTTCTTTCTCAGTTGTGCATGTGTCATTAAAGTCCTGTGAACACACTCAATTTGTACAATTAGAAGTTTTGGTTTGTTATCATCAAAATAGGTTGAAATCTAGTTAGGACAATAATCTTTCCCCTTTTGATGATAACAAACAAATTGCAAAATGAGGTTGCCTTTACAAGGCTCCCCCTCACAATATGCATATAACCAAGATGTATAAAATATAATGCAATTAAATCAATGACTTTGAATTTTCAAGTGATAGACATTTAAGCACAATTTAACTATTGAATGTGGTAAATTACATTTCTATGATAAAAGTCATTAAGGCAAACATAAGCAATTTAACACAAAATCTCCCCCTATTTAACATATCAAAATGTGTAACAACCCGTATACATGCAAGTAAAAAGAAAAGTAAATAACAATAATAATAATAATAATGATACTAAAATAATAAATAATTAAATATATATAATACCAAATAAATTAATAATAATAATAATAATAATAAATAAAATAGTGTAAACATTAGATATATACATATACTAACAGTTTCCGTGCGTCTCAAGAAAGAAAAGAAAAAAAAAAAAGGATAAGAATGGACCAACAGGGCCCATGCCCCAACTCATGGGGCCACGTGGTCTTGTCTTCCCATCATGATTTTTCATCTCCTTCAGCACAGCACCCGCTCTCCTATAAAAGGAGTGAGGAGAATTGGGAAAAATAAACCCAAAGAAAGGTATGGGAATAAGAATGAAAGGTTTGAGGTTTTGACTATTCAGTCTACATTTTTTAGTATTATATGGGATATTTTTAATATTGGTGAGATACATATATTTAGATTATTTTTTTTTATAAATTATGTTATAAAAAAAAGTAATTTTCTTTAAAATTATTATTTTAGTTATTAGTTATATACACTATGAATATCATTATAATTGTATTAATTATTAAACTAATGTTGTTAATGATGTACAGTTCGAGAGGAATTTTCCGGCCTGAGGGAAAAGAAAACTAAAGATACCAGGAGGTGAAGTAATAAGGGTGGGGGCATAGCCAGATGATGACAGAATGATATCACACCCAAATGATTAAACTAGGGTCGCTCCCTAATATACCGGCAGAAACCGTTGAACACAAAAATTATCGGATATGATTATTCTTTATTATTATATTTATTAAGATATTAGTATTATTATTAGTGTTATTATTAATTCGGATTAGTGTTATTATTATGAATTTATTTAATGCGGCATCTATAAATGTCAAATAGCATAATTTTAAGATTGTGATTTCTTCATGATAAACTAATAATCTTGTTATATGTGCACTCATACGAGCTCTTGCTTATGACGTTAATATTGAA
>JAUMHN010397730.1:0-16373 GCA_032360265.1 Heliamphora ciliata
CCGTGAGAAAAGAAGGCAAAACGGGTCGGCCATGTGCCAAAAGTTCACGGCCGTGACTGTAGGTTTAACAAAATATGCGGCCGTAACATTAAAAGGTAGCGACCGTTATGTTTCAGAACCTAAAAAAGTTTTTAATCTGCTCAATGTGCTTGTGAGTGTCAAAACAAAATAAAAATGACTGTAATATACGAAATAGAAAGCTACTAATACACTGTTTATAAGGAAAATTTGAATGAACAATGCTTAGATTAAAATAAATGATAAATAAATAATGAAAACAAATGGAAACCTTATCCATGATACCCTCGGGAGAAGAAAATGAGGGTTGATAGAAGAGTCATAGGTTCCTAAAGTTACCTCGTGTGAATATCCACTTTGAATGGCCTCTTAGGGGTGAGAGTAGGCTATCTCCAAGTCAAAACGAGCTCTACGAACTACCATAATGCTAGTAAAACCATGAATAAGGCCCGAAAAGTATGGAATAGATATCGAAATATCTGGTGGGATAGTATTTTGGTAAAGTTTGGACATCTAGGTTCTTCTTCTTTCTATTTCTGCTAAAAAGGTCACCTATTTATAAGCAAAGTGGGCAACACAGGCTCCCTCTAGAATGCTGTCACTTGTCCATAAAGAGGTAAAAGTGACAGCCGCTACCTTTTTGCTTTTGTACATGTCAACCGCTACCTTTATGGTAATGAAAAGGACAACCGTGACTTTCAAAAGCCATAGCAAGGATCAATAAGTTGCGGCTGCGACAAAGGAAGTCACGGCCTGTTCTAGGGTTTTCAAAAAAGTTTACGGCCATGAGTATAAGGACACGGCATGTTCTAGGGTTTCAAAAAAGGTAGCGGCCGTGAGGAAAGGAATGTCACGGCCTGAAGTTTTTTGATGGTTTTCTTGGGTTTTAAATCGAATTCGTGATTTTGCTTGCTTAGGAGTATCTTGGAGCATAATTCTCATATCTTCGTCCTTAGAGTGCATTCGAGACGGGTGCCTAAGATTTGGCTTGGTTAAATTGAGGTGTCTACACACATTAACCACACACACCTAAAGCACATTCTTGACTTTGACCAAAACGTGCGAAGCTTCTCACGTTTACTCAACAGGGTTCCCATCTAAGCAGACGAGCTCAAAATTTAATTGGTGCCCATGGAGCGAGCTTAAAGCACTGGGGCACTATCTTTCAGTGTGGCCTCCATATTCCAAGGCATTGCTAAGCACTTGCTATCTTTCTCTGTCGATCTGTCTATCTCTATTTGCGAAGCAACCACAATGCTGCCACGTCGTTTGGCCAGCCTCATCTTCGGGGACCAAATTCCCTCCTAATCACTGAGCAGCAGTCCAGCTGCAAGAACCATGACCTCATTTGAGACCCTATCTCAAACTCCAATAACTGCTCTTCCTCCAACTCCTGTTAGGAGTAGACCTACACAAATCGAAGCTTTCAAGTGGCCTAACAAGCACCCCCGCGCTAAAGAGTAAGCACCACCATGAACCGTGGTTGCTGCTATTGAGGTGGTCGTGGTTCAAAAGGAAGACTCTCTCGTTATCTCTCTATGCTACCGAGGCTAACCTGTCACTCGGCGATGGAGAGCCATAATGTCGCTTAGGCTCTCGCCAAGTGCTTGGCCCTCCCTAAAGACAATGAGGCCTATGAAAAGATCCTAAATCACATGATAATGAAGAAGGCTGCCTAGAACATGATAGTGGTAAGTCCTTCATCCGAGCTGTGTAACTTGGCATATTTTTAGCATATTTTCCTTTTTTTTGCTCGCTGACTCTTTTCTTTGTCTGTGCTGGGGCTACAAATAGTTCAGAAGGGGGCCTCCCATTCTAAAGCTTTGGAGGAGCAGTACAACCTCCTTTAGACTAGCTCTTAGTCCCTCCAAGAGCGAATAAAGGCGTAAGAGGCCTAGGTCAGCGAGTTGGCTAGCACCAAAGAGGCCATTGGCGTTCGAGCTACTTAGGCCCTCTAGGCCCAAAAAGAAACTGAGGAGAACCTGACCTCCATCATCTTCAATCTAGACAGGGCTAAGAAGGCTTTTATTGAGTTACAACTCTCCGACCAGACGGGCTTCATCGAATGGTATGAGACTAGGTATAAGGAGATTGAGCACAAATACTCAACCCAGATCATGTCTCTCCATAACGTGATCTTTAAACTGCTGCCTTCATTGTGGGGGACTCCATCTGGTTCAGGGAGGTGCCTTAGCCTCAACTTGACATCCCTTTCCTAGAGGAGTTTGCCGACTAGGCCAACCTTACTACCCCTCTAGGCCGAGTGGTGGAGCCAGTGGAGGTTGCCCACTTATCAGCTGTGCCAGTAGTCAATCCATCTTCCACTCCTTAGCCCGAAGTCATCATAGCTAAGCAGCAAGAGGCACCAATCGAGTAGCAAATAGCAAAAGTCGACACATCCAATCTTGCACCCCTCTCGACCGAGGAGCCTGCTGCCGTATAGAGAGATGAGCCCGTCGCAGCTGGTGAGAAGGTGAATGCCCCATTGTACTTGACTTTGAAGGAGGAGTGAGCCCCGTAGTGTAGGACTTTTGTTCTTTTTTATTTTCTATCCATGCGCTGCATGGCCTCGTTTCCTTATATGAGGTCAGCGTGTATCACTTTAATGAAAACCTTTACTATTAATGAATTCACATGTTTTACTTATGTATGCTGTTAATTTCTCACACTCCCCATACTTGTATGATTTTTCAATTATAGGAATTTAACCTTCCAAGTAGATAGGTTGTCCAGCGTGGGAAATTCAAGCTCTGAGCTCTAGCTTGAGCCAAACCATAGCTAGGGATGAGCTCTTTGCAGAGCCGAACTCTATTTCTTTGTGGAATTTCTTATGGTGTGAGTTCTTACCTGAACTGAGCTCTTCATAGAGCTAAGCTCTACACACGTTAAATTTCTCCTAATGTGAGCTCTTACCTGAGTTGAGCTCTATACACTTGCTGAATTTCTCTAAGTGTGAGCTCTTGCCTGAGTCGAGCTCTGTATACTTGTTGAATTTCTCTAAGTGTGAGCTCTCGCCTGAGCCAAGCTCTGTACATTTGTTGAATTTCTCTGAGTGCGAGCTCTGTATACTTGGACCTAGGTTAAAGGTTCTTCCTTCTTCTACGATTTTTGCGCTCTACCTAGTGGAGCCTCGAGTATTGCTTAGTAGTGATTGTCATCAAGTCAACTGGGTCTTTTCCTCTAGATCTTTCCTAGGGACTTTCAATTCCCTTGAGCGAGGTATCATGCCTGGTAGTGGCATTTTAGCACCACGTCAACCAAGTCTTTAACACTTTGTGCAAAAAAATAATAGTGTGTAGAATGGCATTTTCACAAAACGAGGGCTTTTTCGTTAATGCTTATGAAAGTTATAGGTTGATGACAGTATTTTATGAACTTCTCGGCGTTCCACGATTTTGGAATTATCTTCCCTTCCATGTTCTCCAAATGGTATGCCTCAGTTCCTTTGAGGGAGATAACCTTGTATAGGCCTTCCCCGGTTGGCCCCAGCTTTCCGCCTTAGGGGTCCTTAGTGTTAAAGAGGATTTTCCTAAGGATGAGCTCCCTAAGCTAAAACATTCTCAGACAAACTCGCTTGTTGTAGAATTTAGAGAGTTGTTAACAATAGGCTTCCAGTTTAACCAAAACTTGATCCCTCCTCTCTATGGCCAAGTCGAGGTCTCTTGCTATGTTGAGACTATTTTCTCCAGACTCAAAAACATCAATTCGGATGGTTGGTAACCCAACCTCCAAAGGGATAATTGCCTCAATTCCATAGGCCAGTGAGAAGGGGGTTTCCCTAGTCGACCTCTCGCCCGTGGTGTGATAGGTTCATAGCATGCTCGGTAGCTCTTCAACCCACATTCCTTTATCTTTTTCCAATTTTCTTTTAATTTGAGAAAGGATCATCGTGTTGAAAATCTCATCTTGTCCGTCGATCTAGGGGAATGAGGGAGTTAAAAAGTAGTTCTTTATCCCGAGTTCTGAACATAAAATCTTAAAGAGGGAGCTGTCAAATTGATTCCCGTTGTTGGCCACTAGAGCTCTGGAAATGCCAAATCCTATAATAATATTCTTTCATAAGAGCTTCATGGCATTCACGTCTCTAATGTTGGCCAGTGGTTCAGACTCAATCCACTTTAAGAAGTAGTCCGTTGCCACAATGAGGAACCTTTTGTTACTTGGTACCTTGGGTAGTGGCCTAACAATGTAAAGTCCGCACTAAGCTAACAGCCATGGGCTGGTAATGAGGCTGAGGTATTCTGCTAGTTATATGTGAATGGGCGCATACTTCTGGCACCTTTCACACTTTTGGGCATAAATTTTAGCATATTTCTGCATGTAGGGCCACCAATTTCCCTGAGTGATGGCTCGATGGACCATAGACCACACTCTAGTGTGACTTTCGCACATCCCTTTGTGTAATTCATATAAAAAGTTTCAAACCTTGCTCGAATGTACGCATAGCTGGTAGAATCCAGAGAAGGATTTTTTGTATAACTGTCCACTTACGGACACATAGAACCGTGCCGCTTCGTGTCTTATCTTGTGCACTTCTTTCTTATCCTGAGGAAACAGATCTTCTTTCAAGAACTTGATGAGCTCGAATCATCTTTCTCTTTGATAGCATGTATTACTCCAGCTCTACCTTGATGTTAGGTCTGTCCTATTTTTGCACTGCTATTATTCTCTTCAATCCCATCTCGAATGCAGATGCCAGTGCAGCCAAATCATCTGCATGAAAATTTCCTTCCCTATTAATTTGCTTGATTTGCACGACTTCGAAGCCTTTGATTAGCTCAAGAGCTAGGGCAAGGTAGGATGTCATCTTATCATCTTGGGCGTTATACTTGCCTGTGAGTTGATTCACTATCAGTTGGGAGTCATAAAAGATCTGTAGCCGCTTTGGGTGTAGTAGCTCAGTGCTTTTAAGCCCGACCAATAGTGCCTAATACTCTGCTTCGTTGTTTGATGCGAAGAAATCCAACATGATAGAATGTTCAATAATGACCGCCCCCTCTGGTGAGACGAGGATAATCCATACTCTAGAGCCTTTCGGATTTGAGGACCTACTGGTGTGTACAGTCTCCATTGTGCTTCCTTAGTAGTGCCAGACTTCTCCCCCATAGCTCCGAGCAGGTTGGCATACCTGTTCTTGAAAACTCTACCATGAAATCTAGAAGAACCTACCCCTTGATCGTTGTCTTTGGTCAAAACTGTATGTCCTATTCTCTAAGCTCCATTGCCCATTGTGTAACTTTCACAAAAAATTAGCTATGCATAGTGTAGACACCCCAATTTGACCAGGCTGAATCTTAGTCACCCATCTTGAATGTGCTCTAATGACAAAGATATGAGAATTATGCTCCAAGATACTCCCTAGCAAGCAAAATCACGAATCTGGTTCAAAACCCAAGAAAACTACCAAAAACTCTCAGGCCGTGACATTCCTATTCTCATGACCGCCACCTTCGTAAAAACCCTTGAACAGGCCGTGTTCTTTGCCACGACCTTTTTGCAAACCCTAAAACAAGCCGTGACTTTCTTTGTCACAATCGCTACTCTTTGAACCTAGCCACGACTTTTGAAAGTCGTGGCTGTCCTTTTCATCGCCATAAAGGTAGCGGCAGTCACTTTTATCTCTTTTTGGATAAGTAGCAGAATTCTAGAGGGGGTTTGTGTTACCCACTTTGCCTATAAATAGGCAGCAATTCCAAAATGAAAAGAGAAGAAGAAAAACCTGGAGGTTTGAACTCTACCCAAATACACCCTCACTCGATATTTTCCTATTCATTCCATACTTCCCGAGCCTTGTTCGTGGTCTTACTTGCATTGAAGGAGTTCGTGGAGCTCGTATTGGTTTCGAGGTATCCTATTCTCACATCCAATGAGCCATTCAAGGTGGATATTCACACGAGGTAACCATAGGAACCAATGGCGTTCTTCTAAACCCTCATTTTCTTCCCTCGAGGGTGTCGTGGATAAGGTTTCTATTGCTTTCATTGTCTATTTATCATTCATTTTAACTTAAGCATTGTTCCTTCAAGTTTTCATTATAAACAGTGTATTCGTAGCTCTCTATTTCATAGCTTTACAGTTGTTTTTACTTCATTTCGACGCTCACGGGCACACTGAGCGCATCAAAAACTTTCTAAGGTTCCAGAACATGACAGCCGCAACCTTCTAATGTCACAGCCGTATATTTTGTTAAACCTATAGTTGCAGCCGTGAACATTGTGTACATGGCCGATATATTTGTTCCTTATTTACTCACGACCGCAACATTCTATTGTTACGGCCACGACTTCTGTTTAGAGGCTAAAAATATGAAATCTCCTTTCAAAACTCTCTGATATTCATTTGTTTCGAAGTTTTCTCCCTTTTTCTCACTCTGTTTAGCATTTTCTCTTTTTTGTACCTTAATTTATCTTCTTGTTGGGTAATGAATGGTAGATCTGGCCTAGATCAAATATGTTGTGATCTCCATTCTATACATCTCCATTCTTATGTGTTCTATGGGTATAAAGACATAACGGCTGGGATTTTTCAATGTCACGGCCATGTATTTTGTAAAACTAACAGTAACGGCCGCATTTGGTTTCTAACGGCCACAACATTTGTTTCCATATATGTCACAGCCGCTACATCCTTTAGTTACGACCGTGAGGTTTTGTGAGGCTAGTGACATGAAAAATGCATTTTATACACTCTCTTATCTTCTTTTAACATCTTTTTCATTCTATTTTGAGTTATTATTTGTATAGAGGATGAATGATGGTGGATCTAACTTAGAATGAATGGGTTATGATCTATGTCTTGTATGTCTTGTCCATTTAAGCCTTCTTTAGACCTCATATAATGATTATACCCTTTCTGAATCCTTAAAAAACCTTGGTCGCAACTTTTATTTGACACGACCATGATCTTGTTTATTCTATTTCTCGCAGTAACCCTATGTGTGTTACAGCCGCAAGTTTGGCGACTTATGTTATCACGGACGCAATATTTGTTAGTACGACCATGAGTTTTATACATATCTAGTAGCTCAAATATGGTGTTCAAATCTTTTATGTTTATTCTGTACAACCTATTCATAGCATGATAGGGTCAGAAACATTATTGCATGACCTTTAGACCCTTATTTGTTTGTTTTATCACTTATTCGCATGTTTTTCGCTATTTTTTGCTCAAACGATATGTGTTGCATATCTATAAAATAATAACCAAGTTACATGACCCTAGGATCATAGTTAAGATTTTATTTCTTTGCTTTCTTTCCTTTGAACTCTCTTTAACCTCCCGTTCTGTATATGTTATCTTTAAAAAATTTACAATAAGAACCAATATTAAAAAAGTAGAGACCAACCTCATGGTTGGGCAAAAAAGGTATCTAATACCTTCTCTTTTCGTACCTTAATCTTAAACCCTCTTTTTCTCTAGTTATGTTTTTAAAAGACCCGCTGCCTTTTTTTTCTTAATTTTTCTCAAAAGCTAAGTGGCGATTCTAATTTTCTAAAAAAGCGTGCTCGGATATCTTTAATTTTCTTATTTTAAAAAGAAAAGAATATTTTTCTAAAAACAATAGATATCCGACGCACCCCCTCATCCCTCAATGTTAATGGTTCTTGTTGTTAACTTGGAATGCTAATGTTCCTATTGTAAACTTTTCATTGGTATTTGCGTTTGCATTCTGTATATTTGCGTGCTTGGTTCTGAAACCCCCGCTCCGCCTATCTGATACCCCAGTCAATTTACTGTCTTGGGACTATATTAGGAAAGTTAGCAAGTTTTCTAGTCACATGCTTCCATACATGTGGCAAAAAGTTATTGCGTACCGTTTTACCATGTCTTGCATCATTCTTAGCATTATGAGGTATATTCTTAACTCTATTAAAAAGATACACTGAGTGCAGATCTACCAGCCTTCTCATGTGCTTATAGTTTATTATAACCCCTTCTTTGAGGATCAATAAATATTTTAGGGTTTTGTGATTTTTTTATGGATGTTTTTGTTTATATAGTTAGCACCTCGATTATGATTAGTTTTCTTCCTCCCAATCCATCATCGAGAGCGAGTTATTTTGAGTTTAGGTCGACTAACAAGTCCTCTGATTTACGTGAGTCCTTTTAGTTCAGAGACCTGGGATAATAGCTCTGTGCGGAGAAGAACCTATACGCACTTAGGTCCGATCTTCGAGAAGAAGGCTTAGACGGGTAGAACAATTAAGATCACCAATGGAAAATCTAGAATTGATGATGGCTGATATGATGAGGGCAATTATGGACCTACGACGAACATTAGAGGGGATCAGTACAGCTATGAACAATCATACCAGGATTCAGACTCAATGTTAAACACAAATTTAACTGTTACAGGCCTAGTAAATCCAAAACCAAGCCCAATGTGAGTGGCTTTTAGCTCAAGTCAATGATTTATTGAGTTCATCTATCAAGAATGAGACTCAATCCAACGAAGGGAGAACTAAGGCTGTAAAGATGCTAAGAAATCTTTCGATCACCTTTCAACAGTTGCTTGATGAGAGAGTTATTACTAAAAGTTCTATTTAATTAGGGGCAGTAAAAAGTGCGAGATCAAGTCGAAGGATAAGAAAATTATGCACTGATAACCCTAATCGAGTCAATAATAACTTCACTGACATTTTCAATGATCAGGTTTTCGAAGTAAACATCCTAAACCCGAAGCTCGAGCAATCTAATCAGCAAAGAACTTCAAGAAGAATATTTACTCCTCTAGAAGTTTCACTTTTCACTACCCTACCACCAAATCCTTTGCCGTCTCAATATAATCCAATCCAGTACTATGCCTTCCACCAGGGACATGGTCATTTAACCAACAATTGCATGAGGTTTCGGCATGAAATCCAAGAACTGATAGATAACAATGTGATTTCTCCACCTACTGCCATTCAGAAACCAAATGTGGCCACCAATCCTCTGCCGACTCATGTGACTCAGTAGAATGTGAACACCATTGAAGAAGGGTCGAAAAGTTTTGATCCTATAAAATTCATAGTCTCCACAATAGAATCAAAGCCAATTATAATTCTTCCATCTAGTCCAGAGGTACTGCTGCTCAATGACCTTATTCTGAATCTAATAGATGATGGTTTTGATAATTTTTCAATCTTTATCATCCACGAGGAGGAAGTTTCTCCCCTTGTCAATCGATATGGTGATCGAGAAGAAAGAAGAATAGGAAGAGAAAGAGAAGGACTCACCCTAGATGAACTCGTTGGGAACCATAAGTTCTGTGTTCGATCCCTTTGTATACATCGTTTTACTTCGGGAACTAAAACCAAAAACTCCTCTACTCGAAGGGCCAGCTTTATGTTCTCTCAACGTAGAGGAAATCTTATACCAAGAAGATAATAACCTATGGGAATTGGAAAAAATAGAGCGAACATTTATGGATATGGAGTATGATGAAGGAGAAGACATGTCGGAGTGGCATCCGATTGTGGAGGAACCGTATGACTATGGAGGTTCTTGGGAACCTTGGGTCCCTCCCCCGCCATATAACTACAAGGATCCGTTTGATGAGGTATCGTTGCCACAACTCTTCGAATTAGAGACTACTATCAGTGAAGAATCCCTTTGATTTGCTCAAAATATGATGGGAATCGAAGAGGATCTTTGGGGACTCGAAGGAGCTGGTAAAGAAGGTAACCAAATAAAGACAAGCATAGACGACTTTTGGACTTTCCGAGGGAAGACATACCCGGTGGTTAAATCTGCGAAGTGACCGACTAGTTCAAGGGTTTGTGGAAAATTGAGAAGCACGTTGAACACCTGACAAGAAGTGGGAGGCATTCTAAGCTCGAACAACTGGAAGAGGGGCAACCAAGTAGGGGCATAGAGGAATCAAGAAAGCAAGCAGAAAAATAGAATAGTGAAGAGGAAAACATAATTTTGAAGTATCTCAAGAAGACACATGCAAATGTGAGTATTTGAGGACTACTCGCGGTATCCCACAAGCACCGACAGGCAGTCCTAAAGGCTCTCAACAGCATAGACATACTGATCGATGTCTTCCCCGACCAACTAGTTGGAATGCTTATACCCGAGATGCAATCTAATGTTATCGTCTCCAGTGACAATGATTTTTCCATAGAGCGATCATTACACAACAAGCCACTACACCTGACCGTTTAGTGTTTGGGGAAATAGGTGCAGGTCATCTTAGTTGATAACGGTTCGGCCCTCAATTTGTGCCAACTATGAACTGCTTATTGTTTGGGGTTGAAAACGCAAGACTTCAAGCTAAATACACAAAGAGTACGGGCGTACGATAACACGAGAAGAGATGTGTTGGGCTTAGTAACTTTCACTGTGATAGTGGGAACGCTCGAAATCTAGGTAGAGTTACATATTCTCGATGTGCCAACCTCGTTTAAACTGTTGCTGGGAAGGTTATGGCTACACGACCCATCGATTAGAGCAGTTATATCGCAAAAAGTGAAGCTGATCAAGAAAGGAGTAACTATCATCATTCCGAGTGATACTGGCTTGCCAACCCCACTTAGTGACACTACCCCACTCCTCGAGATTCAACATGGGGAGGAGAATCTCCTTCTAAATGGATTTGACATTAATGAGATTATGGCTATGCGAGTTTTGCTGAATAATGAAGAAAACTATGTGAATCCAAAATTCGTGGCTGTGATGAAAGAAATGTCCTATTTTTTAGGAATTGGACTAGGCAAGCACCTGCAAGGAGTCTCGGAACCAATTCACATGCACCACAATCGCTATAGAAACAGTATGGGAAAGTACGGGCCAGCATTGAACGGACGCTATATCAACAAAGGGCATGATTTTCCTTACTGTGGGTTTCCCAAACCATGGATAGCGGAGAAGACTAATCAAAAGCTACCAAAGCTGAAAATCTTTTTCCGACACCAGTTATCTAACAGTGAAAAAAAAGCAGAGATATGGAAAATGGGATTCACTAAAAAAGTGCCAACAGACTGGGTTGTTCATTGTGAAGGAGGAGATCTGGGTTCTTTCTTCGATGAAGAGATGGCTCGAGTACGTATAGATAACAAAGAAGAGGATGACGTGCTGATGATGGATGTCGACGCGCTTACGGATTACACTGTACTTATCATGGATGCTGCTAAAATGCAAAAGAGTCAATCTTTTGAGTCTTTTCGTATGCATGATGTGGAAAGTGAGTGGAAATTCAATTCTGTTAAGTCCATTTTGAACGAGTCTATAAACAGTTCCTATGATGACAATTCTACCTGGAATGCACCTATTGGCATCCCGAGTCCCTTTCTATTTCGAGTTTAAAATTGTAACCCCTATTCAAATCAATGAAATAAATTCGGATTTTGCTCACTTCTTTGTGCCTCAAATATCTTGCATATATTCTAAAAATTTTAATGAATTCGAGGGGAATATCTCCCAAGAATTAAAATTTTTAATTAAAAAAGAAGAAGAAATGCGAGCTAAATTCTTAATGGAAGATACTATTTCCATAAATCTTAATAATGAAAAGGATCCACAAATAGTTCAGGTTGGTTCATTGCTCTCTTTGGAAGAACGTGAGCAGTTAACCCTTTTATTAAAAAAATTTAAAGATGTTTTCGCATGGTCCTATGAAGATATACCAAGAATTGACCTGTTAGGGTTGTATACTGAAAAATATATTTTTAGTATTTAATTTTATTTTAATAAAATTAAAATTTTATTTTATGAGAATCTTAATGAGTAATGTGTGCAATATCATTTATTTAATATTATGTATGGATATCTTTTATTCTGTAGAGTATTTAATCTGGTGTGTAGAGTACGGATTGCTCACAGAAGATCATATTTTAGGTTCTTACAGAATATAAATATTTGTTTACAGTTTAGATGAAAATAAACATACCATCAGTATAACTGTATCACAGAGTTTTAGTAGGCTTATCTTAGTTACGGAGAACAGATAATAGCGTCGTCTATTATTCTGACTCTCTGTGCTAGTACACTTTGTGTGTATTGAACGGGACACATTGGGATAATTAATTTTATACTAACTATATAAATTAATTCACACTCCGAGATTATTATGAAGAGTGCTTATGCTCTTAATCTTGAAATAATTATTGATTTACATATATTTAATATTCGTTGTTTTGATTCATTATGGGGTGCAATCTTATATGGGTCTATACTCTCAGTAAGTTGGATAGCAGTATTAATTATATAGTAAATATTGATTATTGACGGAATCGGAATTGGTCATACCCCCTTAAGGAAGCTTATTAGTTTTAACCGGATCAAACCATGTAAGTGGATTTGATTATTCTGCAGTCAAATAAGTTAAGTGAAAAGACTTAAGAAAATTTCAAGATACAAATTAAATTTAATTATCAGTAATTAAATTTAATTAGTGGATAACAAGAGTCTTAACGTGAGGAAATGAATTAAGTATTTAATAATAGGAGCATAATGTAAGATGGTCTTGAGACTATGGCTTAGAATGCAATTATAATTCTTTATTGGTGTAAACTGTAATTTAGTATTTCATAAAAATTGTAGAAACTGCTGCATGATTTTCATAATTACAGATACCGCTAAGTGGTTTGCTTAATTACGAAAACCGCTGGATACGTGTCTGGATTACACTAGAAATCTTTATCATAATTATTCCGTAGGTTCTTGCTGTAACTCTATAAATATGTGGGTAGGATGAACCAAATTCATAACTTGTCTTCAAGACTAAAGACGACCAGATTCTGCTGGTACGAGTTCTTGAAGAATTATAGCCCACACTACCTTCGAAAATCGCATAAGAAAATACAGTAAAAGGTCTGATGAGAGCTTCAACTCGAAATCAAAAGTTCGTAGTTGGAGAATCGACCGAAAAGGTATTCATCTAAATTAACTGTGGTTGCACGGGTTTATTTTGATCGTTTGATATCAAAAAAATTATCTGAAACCCATTTCGGTGATTGCCCGTCCAGTTATTTTTATCAAAAATCATTTATAAAAATAATGATATTGACAGTTTTGTCTCCAACAATTGGTATCAGGTCCGTTTTATTTTTTGTTTACGGTTTATCGAGAGGTCGGGTAGATTTAAAACTGTGCTAATTTTATTGTGCAAGTGTTTTAATCTCGATTTTATGATCATCATTTATTCATACTTGATTGAATAGTTTAGATGAAGATTATAATTATTTTTTAATCACGAATGTTGATCGTGATAGTTTAATATTTTTTCTAGATCGAACGTAAGCCTATGAGATGTAGGTTTTTAATGTAATAGCTATTATTTATTTTTAAATATTAGTTTAGAATATTTAAGAACAGGTTGAATATCCAAAAATACGAAAAATAAGCAGCGGCACCGGCACCGGCAGTGATTTCAGGTTTTACAGGCCACAAATTGTTGTAATTTTTTAACAATTTTAAAATAATTTTTTGATAAATTTTTGTAGAATTTATGCATTAAAAATAGTAGCAAAATAAGTCAAAAAATAGCCGCAAAATTGACAAAAATAGCCACCACCGGCGACGATTTGGGACCGATTTTGTTGATTTTTCAGAATATTTTTGAGAATTTTTTTTGAGAATTTTTTTAGCCATAAAATAGCTGTAAACATACCTTAAAATACTGTGTAAAATCATTAAGAAAAATAAGGCCAAACATGCAACAAAAACGACAGAAAATAAACGACGATTTTCGGTGGCACAGGCTGCTCGGGACTGTTTTCGAGGCTTTATAGGGACTATTTTGAAGGCGTTCTTCGAAGCGACATATTACTGGATATCAGTGCTATTTCTCAAAAAAAGAGAACCAAAAACACCAGAGGAAAATCCCGAACGGGCAGCAGTTAGGCGACAGTGGCGTTAGGCAACGACGGCGACAGTTTCGAGGCTTTTCGATGGTTGTGTTCTAAGAAATTTTTGGTCTAATATTTAATAGATTAATAATATTTTTAAGAGCCATTTAAAAAAAAATAGCGTAAAAAACGGAGTACAGAAGAGGTGGCAAAAAGCCGCCTAAAGTGGCGACAACAGCGGGGCTGGTGGCCGACGGTGGTGGTGCTGGTCCGGGTTGTTTTGATTGAGTTTTTTTGATATGTTGTGATCCTGATATGATATATTTGTATACTACAGTGTATCAGAGAATCCTGATGCAATCGGAATACAAGAAGCTAAGTCGAAAAATGATTCTTATAACGTATCTTCAACAGGAGACTGAAACTTTTCAGAGTTTTGATTCGATCATAAAATTGGGATATATACATATCTTGCATTTATATTCATATGAACTACGTGAATTATGTATATCTATTTTATATTTTTTTGTTATTTTAATTAATTTGAGAAATTTAATTTTAATTAAATATTTTATAAAGAAAAAATAAAATTAAGTTTTTTTAATTAAATAAAAAAATTTAGATATTATATTTTTTACAAAATATCACATTTAAGATGATTTTTTTATAAAATCGGATAACTTGAAAAAACGTAAAAATTAATTCTAAATTTTAAATTAATTAAATAAAAAAATATTTAACCTAAATAAATTATTATTTTTTGAAAAATATATAACGGAAAATAAAATTAAAAAATATTTTTAATCACTACCTTAACTGAAAAGCTAAAGAAAAAACTATACATTAATCATATTTTATTTGGTATGCATTAAAATACAAAAAGGTGGTTTGACAAACCGAAATTTTTAGAATCGTGTACACAGAAAGAAGTTTTGAACTCTTTCAGATCGTGTGATTTTTTAAATTAATAAATTTATTTTAATTAAATATATTTTTATAACTCTCAAAAATATTTTAAAAATCTAAGTGGGAGAAGAAATTTATTTATAGATAAATCCTGCGGTCTCTATTATCAGTTTGTAGGCGATGTAATTAAATCTTGCATGTTGGCAGTAAGAACTTCCTCCTATCGGACAGATTAAATGCGGTATCCTTAGTACAAACTTCAATTAGAGATAATTCTGGATAATTGTTAGTGTGGATCACTTCTCCATTTGAAGGGTTTATTGCGAAGTGAGTGATTTAGAATTAGATGATGGTTAACACTTAGCTGTATATAATAATATTTTCTCCATCTGAATCACTGCTATTATCTACTGAACTAAAGCTATGTCAGCTATTTAATTTTACTTGGCAGGGTCAGTTGCCTAGATAGTAAAATTAATAAGAATTGGCCTATCTGGACAAACGATGGATAGTAGACGTCCTCTCATCGAGGCATGCTATTCACAGGGTACCAAGTTGGCAAATTTCTTTTAAAATGGTAGAGAGAATCAAATTAAAATAAATTTAAAATTTTTCTCGTTATAATTAATGGTTATTTTTAATTATGTGATTCTCGAGAATAAAATGCATTTCAATCCACTCACTTCAATACTCAAAGAAAATAAACTTACAAGACGGAACTATATTGATTGAAAAAAAAATTTAGGCATTATCTTAACTGCTGAAGATTATAAATTTGTATTAACTAAGATATATCCGCCAATACCTGACGTGGGGGCGACCGAACAGGAAATCTAGGCCTATCAAAAGTGGCAGAAAGCTGATTAGATGGATCACTATTTCATTTTAGCTTCTATGTCAAATGTTTTGCAGCGTCAGCATCAGTCTATGCCTAGTGCCTATGACATGATTATGAATCTCAAATAAATATTTGGAGATCAAAACCGTGCTGCTAGGCAAGTGGCCATAAAGTCTCTTATGAATGCAAACATGGTTAAAGGCACCCCAATTAGAGATTATGTTCTGAAGATGATCAGTCTTCTGAATGAACTAAAAATCCTAAGAACTGAAATTGATGAAAAAACCCAGGTTGATATCATACTCCAGTCACTGCCTGAAAGTTTTAAGTAGTTCTACCTAAACTATACCATCAATAAGCTTAGCTTTTCTTTGGCAAAACTTCTTAAGGAACTTCAAGCAGCCGAGGATGTTCTTAGGAAGCTAGATTCTGTGTATGTGGATGAAATAGGTTCTTTCTCTAAGTCGAAAGGCAAGAAGAAGAAAAAGATTTAGACACAGGGAGGCACATGTCCAAAAGCAGTTAAGGGACCAAAAACTAGTGTGAAGAAGCCAAGAGATAAGTGCTATCACTGTAACCAATTTAGGCATTGAAAAAAAGAAATGTCCGATATTTTTAGTAAGCAGAACAAACCAGATAATTTCTGTTCACTGATGGTTAAAACATGTTTAGCGGTGTTATCTACCGATACTTGGTGTGTAGATACGGGAGCCACTAATTATGTCTGTAATTCTTTGTAGGGGTTCTAAGAAACCAGGCAGCTCAGTGATGAAAAAATATACCAGCATATGGGTAATAATACAAGGGTGGCAACAGTTGCAGTAAGAGATATTACT